>PPJY03000031.1:0-43749 GCA_003671575.3 Zygotorulaspora florentina | reverse complement strand
TCGAACGATACAAGGTGTTTGCACTCAAGGAGCTTCCGTGCCATCTATGTTTGCCCTACGTTGCCCTGTCGGGTCGTCCTTTTCCTTTTCTTGGCAATTTTTTACTTGCCACACGCCTCGTCGCCCAGTTAAGAATTTTTTCCCTCCGCACATGCCCTACCCCTGAAAATTACTTTTTGAAAAAAGAATAATTAATTCGCAGCTCGTATCCGCAGTGATATCCCGAACAAATCTTAGGTGCAGGAAGAATAACGGCCCAATCTTTCGAAAGACTGGGGTGGTATGATAAAATCAGCTCTCTGCGTAATGACAAAACAAGTGAAAATTTAGTGAAATTCGCGGAGGAAGATTGATGTCTCTCCCCAGATTTTCGAGCGCCTTCAGACATATAAATATCAGGTTAAGTTCGGGCAGTAGCAACTATTGTACATACTTGTTTACCAGACAGCATAGGAAGTGTATATAAATAGGTTACAGAAATGATAAAGAGAGTTACGACTGACGGATATGAAGTCATCACAATTGGCGACCCAAGCAAGATTCAGGCTTGCCTAACTTCGCTAGGTGCTACTTTGGTTGACCTGAAAATTAGAAACCAGTCGGTTGTCCTCGGATATACTAACATAAAAGACTATTTATCCGATGGCAATCTGATGGGCGCTAATGTTGGTCGTTACGCGAATCGTATTAGCAAGGGCGTCTTCAACTTGCAGGATGGTCCGCACCAATTAACAGTTAACAATTGCGGCAATACAAACCATAGTAGTATTAATACCTTAAGTAGTAAGCGGTACGAGGTATCTTCAGTTGAAAATCCTTCCAAAGATGTTTACGTTGTTGAGTTCTCATTGTTGGATGACCATATGAAAGTAAATGAGTTTCCAGGAGATTTGAAAGTCAAAGTAAAGTTTATTTTACACGTCGAAGAGCTGACACTAGACATAGAATACGAGGCTCAATTGGTTGAAGGAGAAGCCACTCCTATCAATATGACAAACCATTCATACTTCAATTTGAACAAAATCAAGAGCGAAAAGTCTATCAAAGGCACGGAAATCAGAGTATGTTCTGACAGATCATTAGAGGTCACCAAGGAAGCATTATTGCCAACCGGTAAGATTACCAAAAGAAAAATTGCGACATTTGAGTCCGCCGCTCCCACTGTGTTGGGTACTGACTCTCCCGCTTATGATTGCACTTTCATTGTTGAAGCAAACAAAGGCTTGAAGGGTACGGACTCCATGAAAGTCAACAAGTTAGTTCCTGTCTTCAAAGCTTACCATCCCGAATCTCATCTGTCATTCGAAGTTTCTACAACAGAACCTTGTGTTCATTTGTATACCGGTGACAATCTGTGTGGAAATTTCACGCCTAGGTCAGGATTTGCCGTTCAGCAAGGAAGATACGTCGATGCTATCAACCGCAATGACTGGAGAAATTGCGTTCTTTTGAAGCATGGAGAGTTATACTCGTCAAAGACTCGGTACCATTTTGAGGTTTAGTTTTTATGCTCAGCATGTCACTACGTTATCCTCAATTGAAATTTTCGTAATGATCATAATGATGTCTAAAGTACGATGAATTTGGTATTCAAACACATGCAACAGGCAATGCGAAATCTTCAGGCATCATATACTTAGAACCTCCAAAAACAGCTTCTTATCAGCAGAAACATCTGATGCCTTATATATTTCATATTTTGTTTTTCACTCAAATATGATGATACTTGATATGAATATTTTCACTCTTTCACGTAAATTTTCGAATATTAAGTATGTGGTTTCATATAATGTGAAGTTTATTATTTTGATATACTTTGAGAAACCAATAGTGTAAGTAAGTAACGACAAATTTGGAATTTTTACTGCCTAAATTCGCAAATGGTATAGTTTTGGAATATGCCACTTCCTAGAACTGAAATTCTATATACGCATACTTGCCAATACCTAGAACTCTTTTGGGTTTTTTAACCAACCAACAAAGCCTCTTACTCTACCTTGCTTACGAATAATTCAATCTTCATGGGCTACACGCTCTCGTAAACAAATTTGGATTTGAATTGAACAGTTTATGGGATATAAACACGTTCCGCATCGGTAAGTTGACCCTCGTCTTCAGTTCAATAACGCTATACTGTGTATCTATAATCGATTGAAGCTTTCGCTCTAGTAGCACTTGCGTTTCATTCACAGCAGAACATCCATTCTAATTTTCCGGATGAAGCCGATAACCACATTTCCACTCGTTCAGCAAAGGACGTTCACTGGGCCCCACACAATTCAAATATCTTAACAGCAACATCCACTATGTTAAATGCAGTATAAGCATTCAGCTTTGCAGTGCGCTTATACTGTGAGTGAATTGCTTCAAAAACATACATAGCCAGTCAGTTCGTGGGAGTTAGTTTTAAGGTATATGTGGTACCGCAAGGAAATGAATGTACTGCCTGCCCTTGTCAAATTCAATAGTAACATTGCAAATACATGCACCCGTGTTTTCTAAACGTGGTGGTGCTTGTAACGCGAGAATTAGCCGGTCGCTTTGCAGCACGCTCGATGTGAATATCAACTGGTTGGTGGATTTAAATTTGAAATCTTGGCTCTGGGCAGTCCGCGATGCTAACTCGCTCATCAGCATGCTACCCGCTTCAACCAGATCCCATGTATCGCCAACGCTGTCTGCCTCCGACTTTGCTTCGGTACTATCACTCTCCCTCGTACCGCGTACAAAGTATCGGGGATCTGTTTCTCTAAATATGGGATTTGTCTTTTGCTGGAATATAGCGCAGAGCTTTTTGGCCATCTAGTATCCAATAGAAGCGCTCCCTGTTGTCTTCTCAGCATCAACTCCGTAGGAGGTTCTTGACGACGATAGCCCATGCCCAAATCCCTTAGCGATGCCAGTCTCCATCATGGCCACATTTTCGACATGATCCTGTATAATGAAATGCTTCCAGATGGCAGCAAGCCCTTGCCGCAGACTCCTGATCTTGTGGCTTTCTCGAAGTGACACACCATTGGGGTACTGCACTAGGGTAGTTTTGAAGGCTGAATACCCTATTAGAGACATGTTTTGGACATCGACAAACAGCATTGTTTTCATAACTGCAAGACCTTTGTCTCTCGCGCTCAGCGACTCCAACTGCCTCTTCAGTTCTAGTGAATGAAGGTGCATCCGAAAATTGTACTCAATTTCATCTGCCCCCTCCTCTACCGACGTTTCATCATCGCACCCAACGGGCTGTTTCCACATCCCGATGATGTCTTTTGTGGAGAGACTTCATACTTTAGGTCCCAAAAGCTGGATGGCAAAAGGACGTAGAACATATACAAACCAAAATAGCTGGGCAGATACCGCCCGGTCGAGAAACAATATTCGGGTGTCATATTTGGTGTTCTTATTGTAGCAGGAACGTACAATGAAAACACGATCATCAGTCTCATAATATATGTTTCTTGAGCCTCCTGCAAAGGACAGGATGCTCAGCTCCGGAAATCTTAGTGCCAGACCTGGGTTAATCCACACGGACACCATCATCACTTTTGTTATTTCTTCAATTATTTTCAGCACCCTCTTTCTGACTTTTATTTTCTTGACATCCTCGGCATTGGCCAGAGCAGATCCCTCGGATGAGCTCTGACAATCATCCTCGTTTGAATCTTCCCGCATTCTCATTTGGAATTCCCCAACGGCTTTCTCATGAATTACATCAAACACAGACCCTTCCTTGTCGAAACTGTCGACAACAGGGATTGTGTGGTTCGCCATGACTCTAGTGTACACCTCGAAAACGTCTCCAAAAGTGCAGTGTTCATGCAAGTCTTCCACTAAACTGTTGAAGGTACTCATGAGATCTGTTTTCATATCCCTGAGATATTTCAAGTTCAGTTGCCTTCCATTTATGATGACGGAATTCTCTTGGTGGTCAATGTTGACAAAAGTCAACGTGTCGTTTCCTTCCTCTTTGATAACTTTACTATATATCCGGCGTAGCCAGGACCAGAAGTTGTTTAACGGAAGCGCCGAGCCCGAGGAAAAAATTCGCCCCATTTCACTAATGTCATCGTTGCGCTTGAGTTTCGCGAAGCATGTAAACATCACAAACATCTAACTACGTCGAGTTGCCGTCGCATTTGCCCTGACCTGTGAACTGGACACGGCTGATTGAAATCAGTCCAGTTATAGAAGCTAAAAGAACACAACCGGATCCATCTGACAAGATAATCTCTGTGCGAATCGGACGTCATGCATTTCTGAAGAATCTCTCCCAGTGTCTTCATCTTTTCCGGAATTTTAAGAATATCATCCATATCCTTCTCAAGTATGTCAATTTTGTCCTCGGATATAAAGGTGAGATCTCGGAAGTTCGACAACTTCCTGGCATGGAATAGCAGAAAAACGAGAGGGCCCAGGCGATATCCGTATTCATCGACGGTATCCGGAGAGAGTTTCTTCACCATTGCTGTTATTCCGTCTTTCATGTCCACGCTCAAGTAGTCTCCACCATTTTTCTGGGCCTTGATATATGCGTAGTTCAAATACTTTTGGCCAAAAACCTTGTATACGGTTGAACAAGACATGTAGCTGTTCAGAACACTGTAGTCCTCTTCAGTGAATGTAAACTGCTCCACTCCTATACCTTTTGAGAAAACACTGTTGTCCTTCTCCAAGTGAAAGGCCAAATATCCATCATTCATGCCCGAGCTTGTATCTGATTCAAGTTCGTGGTCTCGCGATGGGACTAGCCGTAGGTACTTGGTCTTTCGAGCCCCAAGATTTATCTTATGGCATCTGGCTTTGAACGTGTGCTCGACTTGCTACTGATACTTTTCCACAGTTCTAGGCACCATGAGATGGACAGAACCATCTCCAAATTCACAAAATTCGTAGAGTGACGAAGACAGGCTTTTGAAAAGCTCCTCGTCATTTGTAGGTACAATGACACTATTTTTTGTGGCCTCGAAAAATTCATGCCAATTATTCAGTGGCTGGCTTAAAATTTCTTCCCTTGTCGTAGATGCTAGGTCTCTGAGTGAACGAGGCGATGGCCTTACCAGCTTCTTTGATTTATGACCAACTATCCACCCATTCACAACATTATATCTTTGATTTCCTCGGAGCGGCATTATCGCCTTGCAAAAATAAAATTAGTTATCTTTCTAGACCGCGAATCCCTCTTGCCTCCCTCTGCTTTGCGTTCCATTTGCTTGGCTGCCTTTCCTTTGGCCTTCTTTGAACGGCCCCTTTTTCTCTTCGAGGATTGATAAATCTCATCAGATCATGTGACAGCCTGTAGTCGGCTGGGCATACTAAATCCGCGACATTTCTAATTTCTTTTTCAAAGCGCCCGTGCCTCACACATCTAGTATGCACCACCGTCAAAAAGTCTGCAAAAAACCATCAAAATGGATTCCCATACTAAACTTACCACCATCAAAGTGCCCTTAACGCTGCTACCGCCGTCAAAATGGAAAGGAGGCGTATAGGTGACTCAATACAATTTACTTTACACTTACACCCTTCAATCGAAACACCCAACTCTACTCTCTAATAACTTTCATTTTCTGATACAATCCTACCGATCTCACTATCACTCTCACCACACAACCACTTATCACTATCACTCCTCAAACTACTCCACTTCTAATCCCATCACATCTTTACAACTACCTTACATTACATTCTTTCCTTTTCTATTCACATCCACCAATTCTTCACTCTTCTCATACTTCAAATCACAGCCATACCTCTAACCTCTCACCACATTTTCCCCCCAACTTTTCCAAACATTTCAACTTCCTACACTCACTACACAACATCCGACTTATCACGTCTTCACTCCTCATCCTCATGCACTTCCACAATACCTCATATACAATCCTTCATTCTGATTCCAAAAGACCTTCTCTCAATTAGCATCAACAATAAAATCACCCGTTCTATACTCACCATCATAATTACAACCAACCACCGATTTACATCCTTACCTCTTTTAACCCACACACTTTGACTTTGGGACGCTATATATCTCTATCAATACTCTTATAAAACAACTCGACACTTCACAGCTCTATTACTCAACTTTTTCTCTACTTATTTTTGTAAGTTTTCTTGAATTTGGAGTGATTTTCGGGTTCTGAATTTCCTAAATTTGTAGCTTAATATGAAAGATGATGATCTTACAAAAAATATTCCGTATTTTTGAGTTGTTGCTAACTCCCGACAGAGCTGCTTGAACATATAATTTGATGCCTCAACTACATCACTAGCTCTCTACTTACATACCAACACTATTCAAAACACAGAATCTCTTCTTTCCCAGCTGCTAGCTCGCTTGATATACAAATTTGACCAGGACTGACGAAGCTCAATCCTTCCGCCACCGCTACAAAAACTGCCCAATCGTTCAAACTTAGACCCCAGCTCGCTCTGAATAGTTTCTATCTCCTGAAGCTCCGAAGTGAATACACTACAGACCTGCGATAACTTCTCTCACAACCCATCCACCCTGCTCACTGCGTCTATATCATATTGATACGTCTCAATACAAACTCAAACATAACTTCCGTCTGCACAGTATGAAGATCAGAGACTAAAAAGGCCACTTCTTCTCGATTCCTCCTTACATCGCGCTCTCTTTCAAACTCTCGAAACCATTCTATCGGTATTCAGGATATTTACTCTGTCCAAAACGGGCTATACAATATAGCACAGAAGCGCCAGAGACCCATCATACAGAGAGGAGATAGTTCCAGTGTTCATCCTTAACTATAGAAATCCGGGAGACTACTCCCTCTTTTGATCATTTTGGCCTGAGACCGCCCAACTCACGTCCCTACGCGGAAGCCCAACGAGCCTGGCCGAAACCAAATAACAAGTAATGCATACATGATCCTATGAAAACACCATGAGCCGCTGCATAAACCATCACCTGCCTGATCCTGCGGGGCTGCTGAAACAAATCAATACTATTTATAATTACTAACTACAATACACATGGCGCGTCACAATGGCCTCATTTTAGAACACACAAAGACGTCCTTATCGTGACAGCCACAATTTCTGTAGTCCGCATTTCTCAACATATGTGCCAAGCAAAAATTTGTAAACAGGGATCGCGCCGTCGTATCCGCACGTTCTTCTGATCATTAGACTGCCAACCCACTGCGGAAAGACTTCGAACTCCCGGTACCCCGGAAGCAAGTCTCTCACCATATCGCGAACATCGCCCTGCTCGTATGTGCAATAAAGCATTAATATTAAGAGTCGGAATTCGTCCAGGCTGGCATAGTCGCTTCGACCATGTTTCTCCTCCCATAAAGTCCCTGCCACAATATCGAGCATCCGCCTGTGACACCGCAGAAATATTTCCTTGTCCAGCGAGCGTGCGTATGTTGTGTATGGCTGTCGGCCCCCCCAGTCCATGTTGGCGTCAAACCCGCGCGTCACCGTCTGAGCCAACACCAAACTGACCACGTTAACCGCACTCTCGAGCACTCCTGGCCAGAAGTGGCCCCACCTGAGTAGGACCTCAGCCCCTCGCCCTTTACTTACTAGGATACCTTCGATTGATGGCGTCCACACCAGCTCCATCCTTGGTTTACATCGTTCAGAACAAGGTTGATATTTGAGGTACTTAACTTTGATATCAGTGCAACATTATTACCGCACTACGAAACCAGAGGGAGTTAGATCCTTTAGAACTGTTTGTGCAAAAGTTAGATGTAATTTTTGCCCAAACGGAATTCTTCAATTCTATCTTCTACTAAATGTGAAGATAATATAACGGTGCGGCTCAACTAATAGAAAAAGAAAGAATATGAAAGAAATCTTGGTTGGTTCCAAGAGTTAGTATCCTCTAAGACACTTTTGCGTTGGATTCTCATTTATGCTAATCATATCCATATGGACAGGGCATTGAAAGCGCAGGGCTACAGCAGGAAAGATCTGTCATATTCAAGCCGCATTGCACCCTTTGGCGCCTGGTTTTCGGGAATAATGTCTCTGGTGTTTCTGCTGACTGTGGGGTTCTATAATTTCATCGACGGGCATTTCAACATCGAATCCTTTTTTACCAGATATTTTATCATACCATTATCAATTGGGTTGTTCACATTTGGAAATTGTTTAAGAAGACCAGATATTTGAGGCCACATGAAGTTGATTTGGCCAGTATTTTCGAAGATATAAGGGAGAACCCGGGGCGTATTCCTGATAGTGTGTCGTTTGGAGGAAATTTTCACTCAAGAGAAGACTCTAATTGAAAAAGAATTTAAGCGAATCTTGTTACAAAAATAATTTAGAGTTTAGAATAAAAGTTATTTAAAATGTTAGTTCAACTCTGCCATAATATGTAAACTATGAGAGTAAAGAGATTTTATTTCGATAATAAACATCTGATTGGATCTGAGAAAAAAGACTTTGGTCTGGCTGGAAAATAGTCAAGACGCCGTCTTTTCGCCCTCTTCTTCAGTAGATTTTGGCAGCATTTTTGCTCTTTTTTGTCTCAAGAACAGAGTCTATAATGGCAAAAACTTTTTGTCAAAAGATAGCGTCCCTGCAATATTGTAAACCAATATACTCTTGATCAAAAAGATTATATTAGAGGGCTGCATTATGTATAGCACATTTCCCAGCTCAATATTCTCCAAATTAGCCAGAGCTGCAAATTTAGCTTTAATGTATGGGCAGGAGATTTGTCGTCTCGCGCTTTTTTTCTCCTTTTCTGTCGCATTAATGAGATAAATTGTGCCCAAAATAGAAAAGCAGTACAGTACCAAGAAAAACTGAGTTTTACACCTTGGTGGTGTGGTGCTTATCTAGTTTGGAATTCTGTGCACCAATCAGATTTCCCACACCATACTCGATGAACGAAACGGCACCAGTAAAATTTTCTTCGATTGACTCGCACTGTTAGATGCGATACCGCTCAGAATGAAAACATGTCATACATGTAATACCCCCATGTTATTAATCTGCAAATTGTATTCAGACTTTTAGGGAGTCTCATCTGGCCACCTGAAGTTAAATTTGAGCCCAAACACAGAAAATTAATATCAAAGCCATGATTCCTGATAGTAGTAGGCCACTCAAAAGACACTGGTGCAAAAAACAGTGTAAAATTTGTTTGTAAACTCATTAAAAGATCCGACCTTTGGCCATAACTCGTACACGCAATCATATGCGTTCTCCAGTTGGAAAGGCTACCATTCTGAATTGCAATAACAATCTATAGTGCATGGTATAGGTAAAGACGGGGAACTTTCAAAGCCACGGATGTCTGGTTCCATTTGTTATCAAGATCACCGTAGCCTTTGTAGTTATAGCTATTCTGTTCAATCACCATCCTGCGTTCTTTCGCCGACGTCCATCAAGCCTAAAACGGTGCGTGCGGTTGAATGACTGGCATCGCAAGATTCACTAAGATTATAGTGAGTTTGATGATAGGTATACTTCCTCATGCTTCCATAGTTAAAATCAGAAAAAAAAAAAAAATGGCACTTTTACGGGACACAATCGTTTAAAAATTTCACTAGGCCTCCAATACCAATGCAGCCTGTAAAAGCGATGGTAAAGAAAAATTTTTCTTCAAGCTTGTGCCATTTAAATATAGAGAGCATAAGTTGTGGACTTGTTGAGGCTAGGGCTTCGATGATTTTTGGTCAAAAAAGTGAGGCACGAAAAAAGACCCCAGTTGACATTCAAGCTAAAGATTTTTTGCCAGCGGCAGCTTTTGCAGAGTCCATGAAACCAGAATTTTGAACATAAAGAACCTAAGATAAAAGAAGTTGCCACCAAAGTTCAATTTTTTCCCGCCAACTTCAAAGCTGTTTTGAATTCCTTTACTAACGCATCATGGCTTGAGGATTCGTCTACACAGAAAATTCTATCTTGTCAACCACAGAGAAGATCAATTTCTAGCAACGTGGAGATGCAGTTGACGCCCTTGGGAGATCTCGCATTCCTGGTTCTTTTTTAGCTTGTTGAAAGTTGACAAGGAAGCGCAGGCGAAAGCAAACGTTAGCCATTTTCTAGAGATAGAAAACGAAACATATTTTTCATTCAAGGGCCGGCAAAAGCTTGGAATTTTGAATCTAACAAAGACCAATGTTTTTGAGTTCATCAAGAAGTATTAACTTCTTGAAGCCCATTTGTAATGTTTTGAAACTCCCATAGCGTATATGAATATTTAAGACTCTTTGGTTGACTATATTTCTTAGAGACTTGAAAAGCAATCAATTATCGGCATCTTTGCTTCAATTCAGTTAAGATTTGTTTTACTCTTTCATAATACATCTGTACCTTGTGTTGTTCGGAATAGAAAAAATGTATGATGTTCTATATGGCGCTACCTGTTTTCTAGGAAAACAGGTTTTGATGCTGGAGACTCCTTTTTATCTTCCTCATTATACAGCTACAACATATGTCATGTCTCCGCCCTCAATTTCTTCTCGGAGATATCTTTTTCCTCTCTTCACGATTCTGGATAAATTGCCTTTTTTCGTCATATCAAACTTAACTTTTAAATTGTCCATTGAAACAACTTTCGGAAAAAATATTGGGCCTATCCATCAACTCATAAAGCCTGCAGAAAAACGGAATATCTATGGCGCTTCAAATTCTTTCTCAAGGCGGGATTCAAAAAAGCGGAGCAGTCCATGAACAGTAGGTGTAGTTTTTCATACAAGGAAACGGTTCATAAATAGCGAGCGGCAATTAATGCATATGGATAAGCTCGAACACTCTGCAAATAAGGTTGACGTTAAAAAAACTGTTGAATAGTATGTGTTCCAGTATTTTGGTTTAAATCTTGTATTTTCACCAATGGAGATAAATCTAGTGCCACTTTTTTAAAATTGTAAATGGGACTATATAAACTGCTATAGAGACTCTTCCGAGTCAAAATTTACAGTTTGGGTAGTTCAAATGTTGCTCTAACTTTATGTCAAGCTCTGAGAGTATAGCTCTCTCTTTAGCATTTATGAGGTTGAGGCCACTAAACTCACGTTTCTAAGGCCCCCAATATCACGTTTTCATGAGAGGGACCATCAAAAACACGACCGTGCGTAAAAGTGACATCCTCTACAATGAAGTTGCACCCTTGAGATGTCATCCTTGACACAACGTTGTTCGTGTCGAAAGTAAAACGGGGAGTTTACACTTTAATATGATAATTAAATACTCTTCTTGAATGATATACTCTTTTAGGCTGCTCGCGTTGTCTTCCAGTGGGTGTACATAGGTGTTTCTATTTTCATATCGCAGGCACTGGGTTCTCAATATTTCGTGCCCCATTACAGTTTAATTTTACTAGAGGCGCCATGAGGGTTTTCTTGGTTGTACCAAGGGCAAGTTTCTAGCGTACGTTGAGCATTTTGACATATTCATCGTCATTTTTGCAAAAAGCAGTTTTCTCTACCCCTTAAAACAATGTCACACTAAATTCACTACCGACAAAGGCACAACGCGTGAAATAGTATTTTCTGCGCCTCAGAAAACTGGCAAAGCATATTTCAGTGACTTACCAACAACAAATCTCTTTGCTCAGTTGCTTTACCCCTATGTGAGCACTGCCATTTTTACTTCTCCTTCGCTTCCACAACAGTCGATTTAGGTACCACCTATTAACTTTGAAATTATGGTGGGCTTTTGACAAAAAATATTCACACTTCCACCATTTTGCAGCAGCTTCGGCGAAATAAAATTAACACCGCCACCAAATGTGATCAGGTAGCAAATCCACTACCGTAGAAATGTCAACTTCGCAAAAGAGTGCTACACAATGTTGTATTTGTTTCTGAGGGACCCTCGGAGAAAATAGTAGGCGGTAGCCCAAGTTTGAAAGGACCACCTATTTTAGATAGAATTCTTTTCGTAGTAGTCATTATGGTTGTAAAATGAAGCCCGCTGCTCTACTCTCTCATCCTTGTGCCGAGCAGTCCGGAGGCCTTTGATCACAAAAGAATGCTAAAATGAACTGGGCCTTTAAAATGACGTATTCTACGTTCAGACTTCGCAAACTCTTTCAGAGAATGACATCGTCTTTTTTTACTTTTTTGCGTTTCACGACGGTACGTTTACATTCCTTTTCATATCTCGCGCCCCCGCTGGTAGTAACGCGACATAACCTCTCGATTCTAAACCCTTTTTAACCGTAGAAGGAAAAAGGGGGCTCAGCGCCGCTTCCCTTAAAGCAGTGATGAATGACAAACATCGCTTGTTTTTGAGGTGAGGACCATCCCAAATTGTTACCTTAACTCTAAAACCTGACGTAGGAACACTAAGAGTAATGGTGGCACAGCATTGCTGTCTTGTTTTGACGAAATTATGTTAGAACTGATCGTTATTATTGTACTTCTTTTATAGTTTAAAAGGATTAGGCACGCACCATTTTGAGCACCTTTGGGGGGTTTAGATTAACTTTCCACTCTAAATTGTCTGTCCAATAGATAAGATGACTCAGAATAATCAAAACTCAGATGATTTATTTGCGCCGACCTGGATGAACCGTCCAATAGTACTTTACAGTATAAGAGCTGTTGAATTCTTCGTAACCATAACAATGTTAGGGCTCACTGCACATGTTGTGAATGAATTTTTTGTTAATGAATTTGCCACTAGTGACACAATGAATTTGGCGTTGGCAACATCAAGTATAACACTTGCTTACCTCTTTTTAGTCACCGGGCTAACGTTTTTTAAACCAAGTGCATACATCACTGGAGCTTTTCTTGTTGGAGAGCTATTCGTTATGTTGCTTTGGTTTTGCGCATTTATAGCATTAGCAGCCGATTGGGGCCCACTCTCGTGCTCGAGACCTAGTAACACTGGAAAGTACGGCTCATATTTTTATTTTTACGGTTTGAAAAGACTTTGTGCCTCTGCCAAAGCAGCGATAGCCTTGTCTGCGGTTGGCTGGGCACTGTTCTACTGGTCTTTTTTGCTTTTAGTTTTTAATGTTGCAAAACCTCTAGTCAAAACTCATGGCGCTTCTTCCTTGTGGGATCGGCTCTCTAAAAGAAACTTGGCTGTGCATAGGTTTACAGGGTTAGCAGCATTTCCATCTAATCCACATCCCAAAGATATTGAAGACTTATGCGTCAAAAGTAACATTTCGACAGCTAATTCTAATTCCAGGCCAATATTTGGGGATAAATTTGTTATTGAAAAAGCTTCTGAAGAGAACCTCTAAGAGAACCATAGCGTTTTCGGTACAGTACTTACAACTGTTACTCAATAATGATTTTTTTTCATAGACTCAACCTGCAATTATGAGCACTAATAGTCACATTCACATGTACTTAAAAATATTCAATTTTACTTTTCTTTAGAGTTACTAGTTGAGCACAATAAAATGTGTTTTCTACGTGATTTCAAAGTTTTCCAGCCAGCATTAAGGTTGTTATTAAAATGAGAGAAAGCTTATGCATGTTTTGATTTTTAATTTTTTAACAAGACGCTCGCTTCCTGGCTAGGTAATAGACGATGGTACCATATATGGGCTCGAGAACCCGGATTAGCGTATTAAGTGGATAAAAAGTTTTTTCTTAACTAGAATTGACTTTTAGTAATTTAAAGAATATAAAAAAATCTAAGCTTAAATGATCACAGGTCAAAGCATAAGAACGTTACATAAGCGAAAGAAAGTCTACCAGGTGAAGGGTGTTTATTGTCAAAAAATGGCTTCCTTGGAGTAGCAAATTTCGACCTTTATTTGTTACTAGAATGTTCCAGCGTTAATCTCAAAAAATACCCATACCCTTTGTTAAAAATATCAGCGCTGCGATAACTTGACATTTTGTGGAGGACTTCACCAACTGGA
Source organism: Zygotorulaspora florentina (assembly GCA_003671575.3). Taxonomy (NCBI): domain Eukaryota; kingdom Fungi; phylum Ascomycota; class Saccharomycetes; order Saccharomycetales; family Saccharomycetaceae; genus Zygotorulaspora; species Zygotorulaspora florentina. The sequence goes on along the minus strand of PPJY03000031.1, from coordinate 29,927 downwards.
AGACTCCCGTAACGGTTTTCAGATGGACTGAAAGGACTCTGTTTACAGAATTTATCCGATGGCGATACGAGGATATTTATTTGCTAATATTATATAATTCAAGTCTTTTGCAGAGCATTTTTTGTTTTTTATTAGCGTTATACAATGATGGAACTTGTAAGAATAGGATCCGCTCCAAGTTTAAAACGGTTGATGGATGCTTTGCTATAAATATAATGCCCGCAGATCCTCTTGGGCAAAATTAATGGTAGTCAATTCATGAGCCGAAACATAGTAGGCAGAGAGAACTAAGTTAAGGTAGTAAAAGAGATAACCCTACCTTTGTTGTTTCAAAAAGAAGAAATTTTTGGGAGTTTTATGGCTGAAAACCAACCAACTACTCCTCTTACTCTACCTATTCCGCAAATAATTCAGTCTCAATGGACTATACCAGCTCGTAAGTGAATTTGGATTCTAATTGAAAAGTAGATGGGAAATTAACAAATTTCGTGTCAGTAAATCGACTTTCATCTTCAGTTCAATGGCGCTGTCCTGTGTATCCATAATCGTTTCAGCTTGCCCACAAGCACAACACGTGTTTTATTCATAAACAATATCCTTTTTATTCATAAACAATATCCTTTCTCCTTAGTTGGTAATTGGCAAAACTCGCCCTTCGACTCTCTCAGCAATGAGTTCAACCACCTCGGATATAAAGGTGGGATCTTGGGAGCTTGATAACCTTCGGGCATGCAGAAACAGAAAAACAAGATGTCCTAGACGAAATCCGTATTCATCAAAGGTATCTGGAGGTAGCATCTCCACTATTGCTATTCCGTCTTTCATGTCAATGTTCAAGTAGTCCGCCCCATTTTTGTGGGCCTAAATATATGCATAGTTCAAATGCTTTTGGTCGAAACACTTGTAGACGGTTGAACACTGTTATCATTTTCCAAAAGCCAAATATACTATATTCATTCCCAGCCAGTATAGGATTCATCCCCCCGCGATGAGACTAACCGTAGGTATTTGGTCTTCCGACCACCCAGACTCATTTTGTGAAATGTCGCTTTAAAAATGTGTACAATCTGCTCTTGGTGCTTCAGCATTGTCCTATCTAGGTAACAAGAGATGAACAGACCCGTCTCGCATTTCACAAAATTCTGACAGAGCCAAGGAGAGGCTTTTGAATAGCCCCTCATCACTCGTGGGGACAGCTATACTCTTTTCGGTGGAGTACAAGAAATCATGCCAATCATTGGATGGCTGAATTAATATATCATCTCTTGTAAAAGTAGCTTGGTTTCTGAGAGATCGAGGTGATGGTTTCACAAGCTTTTTTGATTCATGAACCACAATCCATCCATTCAAGACAGCAGATCTTTGATTTTTGCGGAGCGGCATAATCACTACAAAATTGCAATATATTCACTTTTTACTCCGCACCACCCTTGTTCATCGTGCCCCTTTCCTATGCTACCTGCTTGCCTGTTCTGTTCATCTTCTCTGATCGCCCGTTCTTCGCTCGAGGATCACAAAAAAACTGATCATGTGATGGCACCTCAAAGAACGTGAGTTCAAATTCACGGAAATAAACGTTTCTTTTCCTCTGCCCGTGCTCCCACATATCTAGCATGCACCAGCGTCAAAAATCCTGCTAAAAACCACCAACGTGTCCTCCCACACTGAATCTACCACCATCGAAGTGTTCTTAACTATATAAAAGACTCCCAGTTAACACGATAACACCATTTAAAATGCTCATTTCCTTCTTTCCCAGCTGTCAACTCACTTCATACACATATTTTATCAAAACTGACAAACCTTAATTCCTCCGCCAGCGCTACAAAGACCTGGCCAATTGCTGAGATGTGCACTCCAGCCATCATGAATGACTCGTTTCGTGTCAACCTCAAATTGGGACGCATTAGAGACCTGCAAACATTCTTCTCATAACCCATCCACTCTGATCACTGCGTCTGCTATCACAAAAACACCTCTTAGTAGACACTCCAATATCACTTCTCCACAATGTCTGAAAACATTACTCCATACTTTTCGATTCTCATATGCATTCTTACATCGCGCTCTTTTACAAGTTTTGGCACTTTTGTATCAGTTTTAGGAACTCAACCAGCCTCTATAATGTACTACACAAGTGCGAAAGACTCGGCATGAAGAAAAAGTCAGTCACCATCTTTTCTTTGATTACATCAAGTTCATAAGGTTACCCCTTCTCTTTGTTCATTCCAGTGGTGGGCCGCCGAAATCAAATTCGCGCGTAGAATAATTTTCAGACGGATCTAAAGCGCGTTTGATTCTCCTTTTTCCGCTTAACGGCCATTTACATATCGCTTGAGAATCCTGAAAATATACGAAGGAGAAGTATTTAAAGCGAACAAAATCAATCAATGCGCTCATTGCAAGTTGGAAAGGAAACTGATACTGCTCAAGCTCTAAAATTTGTATAAAATATTCTAAAAATGTTGCCTCTGTTAGTTAACTTTTCCAATGAAGAAAAATGCGACGCCTGCAAGGACGGCTGCGAATGCACGAACGAATGTTCTTCTCAATGTGATGCTGAATCCAACTGTGCCTGTTGCAAAAAGATAAGCAAATGTGCTGAATGTGGTGAGAAGTGCTCTTGCGGGGAATGTGGCTCCTGCGCCAGCTGTTGTGCCGTACCCTCCTGTTCGTGCTGCGCGCATTAGGTGTTTGTTAGAACATATAAACTATTCAGAACGTATCCTACCTTGTTTAATTTTATTTTTGATGAATAAATTTATGAAATTGTCTGCTTTCTGATGTTGCTAGCTCCTCATTCGCTATATGATATGGAAAGATGGAGGTGAAGCGTAAACCCTTCTGGAGCTGTTACGACGACTAATTAATGTTCAATTATATGCGCCAAAAGTAGGTATATAGCATCAAGCGATAATACGAGAATGTGCGTACCATATTTTCCGGTATAAATACTATTATCTTGTGTATTTTTACTCACCCGTGACTATGTTTGAGGATTCTAGAGCCATTCTTATTGGGATATATGGTGATAAAATGAGTCTGGGGTGCTTTTGAACGTCCAAACTAGGACACTTTATTGCCCGAGACTCTCGCTATGTACACTTCATTTTTAAAGCCGAGGCATGGGTTTTCCCTGATTTTAGGTCAACGCCACAAATAACATTATTTCAACACCATGAAAAACCCATTCCATAGTTAAGCTACCCCATGAAAAATACAGTAACGTACGCAACACTGCGAAAACACAGCCTCGTGTAGAATTGCAGGCTATCATAAGCGGCAAAGAAGGAAACGGAGCATATTGTACAATACAATGAGTTATATGAACAGTAACGAGGAGTTACCAAAACTTTGATTGAAACAGTTGGATTGAATACTAGCCATCAAAATAGTATGTTGCCAAGTTGATTAAAGCATTCAGAAATATAATAGCCGACGATCCTGGTGGAATATAAAATTGCATTTAAAGATCACATTAAACCTCTAACCTTCCAATTTTACGGTGGAGTATAATATTTATTAAGGGAAACCTTAAAACTGTTGATCAGATGGACTAAAGTTCTAAACCTTTTGATGTATGAAAAATATATATAAATCAGTTCACATTTAGGATTTGCCCAATAAATCTTTTTTTTTGTACTCTACTCGTCACATTTGGGATCATTATTAAACTAAAAGATGAAATATTGGTTGTTTTATTATTTCAGCGAGCAATTTGAGGGTAGAAAATTATGGCTTTGATTTGTAAGCCAATCCTCTTTTTTTTCCAAATAGATTTGTTCTAACCCATATACAATTGTGTGTCGCCTAGCCCTACCCCCTGGCATAAGAATATACATCCTATAGATTAAATCTAGATAGAACCTCTCTTGGCTTTTTAATTGCCTGTAATAACATCCCAGTCTCCCTCCGCCCAAATCAAATGAATTTTGCAATATTTCATTCTCCAAAAAGCCCCATCACTAATTAAGTCAACCGAGTAGCGACTTCCGACCAGAAGATGGGTCGCACCAGGTATCATCCCCTGACCTTGGCGGTAATGTTGAGCGAGAGCAGAAGCGGTAAGTGATGCTGTGAGTTCACCTTCCTTGAGATCTACACGAATGTTGGTGATAAAATGAGTTGTGTCAAGTTTGGAGATAACTTCATAGCACTTTGACCGTATCATTTCCATACCTTCCATAACATCTCCATTCAGATTAAAACAGGCATCCTCGCTAAATGCTGAATTAAAAAGAGCGAGGTCTCCGGTATCAAGCCCGGTGACAAAACGGTAAATAGCATCTGTAATGGCTTCCTTGACGGAGAAAGAGGACTGCATGCTTGGATTTGAAGGATTACTAGGAAAAATGAAGATAAGCTTTCAACCAGTTGAGATTTCAAATTATTCTCCCACTGCGCGGGAAGGTCTTGTTATTTTCAGTGTACGTGCTCAATAATCTGATTTATATACCTCAACCATTTATGACTTTTAAAAGATTCTCTGATCTTAGGGGTAGATCAACCTGTTTATTTCCGTAGTATCACTGAAGTTATTTCCGTAGTATCACTGAGGTTATTTCCGTTTTAACAATCAAGTTATTTCCGCTGCAACAATCAAGTTATTTCCGCTGCAACAATAAACTATTTCCCTATTTTCCTCCATGTGAATCAAAAAATGTGACAGCTTAAAATATATTCTTACTGTGAATTCACTTGAGGTCCAATCGAATATATTTTTATTTTCAACACAAAACTCTTGAATTTATATGTTCTCAGATCGGTAATTTGTGCCAGCCTTCAGTAACAAGTGCAGGCTGTCAACCAACCAATGGTCCAATTATATTAATAGATTGTGTGTATGAAGGGAAGAGACAAATACATGCTTTCCCTATTCTCCAGCATAAGTACTATTTTTTGAGGATTTTAATTTACCCACGGCCAGCTTTGAGAGCCAGTTTTTTGGCATATGTGGTGATAAAAAGGGCACGTGGTTGTTTCGAACCCTCAAACTAAAATATTTTATCCCTGATTTCTCGCTACACACAGTTTACTTTTCAATTTTAGCATGAAAACCCCTTGAAACTATAGCTCAAACCAGCAAAAACCGCAGGTAACACCGCAAAAAAAAAAACCTCACGTAGGTGTGTACTCTAAAATATTTCTACAGGTCAATGTCGAGTTTGGAGCTCTTAGCTTCCCATTTGATTGTTTCAAGTTTGGGACGCCAATTGCACGTCCCATAAAAAATTTAGGGAAGCCAAATTCATTTTGCCAGTCCAATTATTGGCCCAAAGAGGTGCTTATATTACTATCACAAAAAAAGAAATATATTCGAGTTTTTTTACATCTTTACTTTCATATTTAAATTTTTAGCTAAGAAAACTATTTAACAGGAATAATTCCTTTGATATAATCAAAAAAGACGTGGCATATCTATGATTTTTTGAATATTTTTTGAAAGAAATCACGAATAAAATCCTTGTCTTCCGGGAGACAGCTTACAGAAGCTTCAGTTTCTCTTGCCACTGCATCAGTCAATAGATTATCTTTCATTAATAGTGCAGCTAAAATCATAGGACCCGTAAAGCTTAAAGCAACAATCACAATTAGCCTTTGGACAAAACGGTAAGCCTCGACGGCAGCAGCTCTCTCCACTGTACCCCATGAATATTTTGCAATGAATGTATAAGGGGACGAATATGCTTCGAAAGCTAATGTCTCGTTTCTAAGTTGCTTCAAAAGCTCGGGATACATTTTTTGCGTCCATATTGCTCCTGAGACAGCGGCACCAGTTGCTTCTCCAACTTTTACCACTGCATAATATAGCCCGGTCATTGCAGCCATGTTACTATGAGTTGTCATTGACTGAACAGCAATCATCATTAAATAGTCACCCATAGAAGCACCAACACCAAGTACAACGGAGCCCCCTATAATACCTGCATGTGATTCTTTCCCCCCTCTATATCTGTAAAATAAACCCATGGATATCAGCCATAAAGAGCTTCCGCAAACGGAAAAAAATTTAATCTTTCTGTACTTTGCAACAAGTATTGATATGACGGGAGAGATCAGAGTAGTTACAAATGTTGGTAACCAGTATATTCTCGTTGCCGATAGTGCAGATTCGTCAAAAGAAACAAGCAAAACTGGATAAAGGTAATTACCAAACACTGCGTAGGCAAACTTATCGAAAAATACATTGATTAAAGGAGCCCAGATTCCGCGATCTTTCACATTTTCTTTGGTTATCATTGGGAACTTTGCGAACTTCATCTCCCACAAAAGAAATATAGGGGTTAATATCCCACCTAACGCTAGAGTTCCAATGATTTGTGACTTCTCCCATTTTTCGGAGCTTCCTCCAGCTAGAGTCAAGGGTACTAATATGCACCCTAGGCAAACTGTCAAAATAAAGAGCCCAACCATGTCCAATTTCCAAAAAAACATCTTAAACCTTGCAAGAATTTTATATTTAGAGGAACTTCCCTTTTCAGCTAGAACCTTCCAATCTTCTGTTTTCGAGGCCTTGTAATACATGTGGATTATGCAGCATATGAGGGGAGTTGCGCTCAAGGGAAATATAAATGCCCACATTGCTATGTCCCATGACCACTTCACTGTCGGATTTGACACTGAAATAACGTTACCTGAAACCCATACAATTATTATGAAGGGCCAGGTAGGTACGTTCTGGTAAAGGAGTCTCCATCTTTGAGATGAAAAATCAGACATCATTAAAATCAAGAGTAAAAATACACCTGTGCTTCCTATTGTATAAAATACAGCACCTGCGGCGTATATTTGGACATTGTAAGCTTTTGATTGTATAACTGTTCCCATAACGTAGGATAAAATTGCTACCAAAAACAAATGAAGTCTCCCAAAATAATCAGATAATCTGGCAAAAACTATTTGTGCGGCAACAGTTATAACCGCATTTATTGTCAGAATCGTTGATAGCAATGAATGGTGAGAGTAAGAGTTTGTTGCATAGCTTGTATACACAGATCGAAGAACCATATCAAAACAATATCCAAAACCGCATAGGAAGGCAGCCGAAACGAGAAGCACCTTGTATGCAAAAGAATTATATTGTTCTTTTAAAATCTCTAGTTCTGCTACCCGTGAAAACTTAAATTCCTGTTGTTTCTCATGTTGAGAGATACTTTCATTTTCTCCAGAGTTCTCTTCAGTTCTCTCGTTACACCAATTAATGACTTTCTCCTTCTCTGTCATTGGTTGCATGTGTATTTTTTGCATTTCTCAAAGACAATTTTTGAACAAAATAATATGAGGATCTTTCATTATATATGTGACGCCAGTAAGATCTGGTTGCCTAAACCGATTTATTATCAAGAAAATTTCTAAATTTAACTACCTTAAGGGTCGTGAATATATGCATGGAATTTTTTATTGTAGTTGCTGTGACATTAAGGCCGTTAACGTTCTTTTTCCATTGACTCTTGAATACTTTATACCGAATCGTTCTATTTCTTCCCACTTCAGTCCCTTCGAAAGACCTTGAGTGTTGCCGCCGCTCTTTTCTGCATGCGTGCCGTGTTTTCTAAAGCAGACGGTTCCACGGATTTTTCCGCGGAAAAATTCAGGGTGCATTTCTGTGTTAGAGGAACCATTGAACAATAAAGGAATTTTGCGTCGTCCAAATCATATTTGAACTAATGGTGACCTTAAAAAACGTTCTCACTTGGCGCCCCAAATTTTAGTTCTTAGATACTGGTTCTTTAATTTTTGCACGGAGTAAACTTGAGATGAACAGTGCGGCAATTTTAAATGAACAAGTGGCGTATAAAAGTCTATATCTCTGAAATTATCATGTTCAGCCTGCAAGACTTGCCATAAAAAGCTATCGCATCAGAATTTTATACTGGTGCTAAACTCAAAACCGAGGAAGCCCCGAGACAATTGAAAAATATCTCAATGAGTACTTAAGAATACCATATCGACTAGAAAAAGAGGAGCCTAGTTCGATGCATATTTCATGAAATTCACTTTTTTGTGCACAAAATAGTAGTAAGCTCTATATCGGAATATTTAGTTATCAAATTATCAGGTTCAAAAACTATATCCCAGTTGTGAAGCTTCTGGTCTGAAATCTTGCCAGCTCTTTTGAGAAGGCTTCTTCCAACTGCCTTATTTTTGGATCGAACAGTCTTTATGCTCTTTTTTTAGCTAGCCATTCAAACAATGTCTTGTGAACTTGTACTCCTTTTTCAATAAGAATTTGTATAGACCCCATGGGGAATCGACCTTATATCCATTGTGACGATGAAAAAAAAATTTTAGAACCAAACTGGCTTCAACTTTTTTCTTTTTGGGCTGCGGAGCTCAAGGAGAAGCACTTCGCACTCTGGGCGGTCAACAGTGTCATGATTGCGAATTGAAATGCAAAATCACAGTGGCAATAAACAAGACAAGACAAGTCGCGGTTCAGTTACAGGAGCTGTTAAAGTATAATTGGATAATAGGAAAACTATATTTTACGCTTTCACTTTTCTTCTGCTCCAGGTTTTTGCCCTTTTAGGGTATTAACTGAAAGTTTGGATAATGGCAGGTGTGCTGCCCCACAAATTTAATAGACCTATCGATTTGAATATAGACGCCTACAAGTATTTTTTTTTTCTTTCGGGCGTGGCCACAATAGGTTTGGTCAAGACAATCTCATTCAAAGCCGAAGTTAGTCATTTTTCCACAACCAAGCGTTCTATGAAGAAATATCACCGAGAAAACACTTTCTCGCACGACACTAGAAAGTTTGTCCGTTCAAATAAGTGTTGATCAAGAAGCTGGCGAATAAGAACCTCTTGTAGAAACTCACATGGTCAACTCAAAATTTTCAAGAATGTATCATCTGCTGGTTGGCGATAACTCTTAATAACTCCTATTAAATCTTGATAAACTTGCTTCTTAACTATGGATTACCTTTTTCTCATGATCAATTCAAAAAGTTCCAAATAGAGGTAATTGGAAATATTTTCAACCTAAATTTACAAAAATCTATGTAAAGCACATTGATTTTATTGGAATTTGATCAAACGGCATAAAAAATAAACGAGCATTGTTTTTTATTGTGGTATCAAACCCAGAAGTCAGAAAAAAAATATGGGGTTTTCACTCCTCATGCGGTATGAATCCAATTCCTCGTATTCAAGATCTGTGGGAGGTAATTTTAAGCTATTGTGCAAAACGTTTGGATCGTGCTTTTCATTCAAGATATGCCTATGACTATGTATCATCTAAAGATTGTGAAAAACAAGCCATAATTTCCAGCACTGTAATTAGACCAAAATTTTACTTTTATATGTCCCTGAAGTGAATAGAATATGGTATCAAGAAACTTTTCTCACTGGAACCTTTATAAATCTTGGATGATTTTGTCATCATCAAACCAAAAGTTTGAATATTCTGAACTATTGAAGATGCAAGTTAAACAAAGTGAGTGTGCATAAGATGTGGCACCATACGGATTCTTCACGATAATGGGGGATTTTCTTTCACTCTTATATCTCCTTAGATACTAGTCTTGAGTATACCTAGGTCTAGGGTGTTTTAAGTTACTGGCATCATCAAGAGGACTGGTGTGAGGTACTGAAAATTATTATCAGTGAGAGCCGTCTTCAACAAAAAATTTTTTCTTTCTCGCCTTTGTGCTCCTCAACCTTTGTTGGGTCTTTGTTTTTTTACTCCACCTGGATAAATAGTGCCATTGCATAAAGTGAGCCTCTAAGTAAAAATGAATTTGCATAGCTTGAAATTAATTCCCCTTTTTACATGAACACTTATTAATTTGTTGATTGACAGTTGTCTTTTCCCTTTGACTCATGTTTTACTGGGAAGTTTCCATACCCACAAGGTATCAAAGTAGTAGCTTCTAGTGTGCTACTTCAGAGAAACTTTAAAAATTACAACTAAGTCGTTGCGTTCTCTTGGAACCATAATAGGATCACAGCACCAAGGTAATCGATTGTTTATTTTTATATTTACCTAAAAGATGTTGATCCGTCATGAAGTTCTTAGTAGCTACAAAATTCTTCATTTCAGATTTAGTTCGTTTTCCAAAAGCAGATATTATAAGCTCTTTCGAAAGGTTTTTATAAGATTTTCCGTATATGCATCCACAAAACATCAGTTTTTGGTATATAGAGCTGTTTCATTCACTTTCTTGATTTGAGACTACACATAGTTTACACCAATCTACATGCATAAAAAAATCTCTTTATTTGGAGTTCTTTACTAGTCTTGAGCCAAGAACAGTTCTTTCCCATGCTATGATAATTCTACATCACCATCTTCTACTCAAAGAGCACTATAGAGCAATAATTGAGATTCTCGTTTTTTCTGAACTTCATTGAGTGACGTTGGAGCCCAGCAGTGTGATGCATGTGACATGATATGGATTCGGAGATAAATTAGAAATGCAAACTTCAAAATTTAACCCTCTTGTAAGAATGTTATCCTCCTTTATTAATGAGCATGAGGCTATTCTTCTCATCCTCTTTTAAGAGCCACTATTGAGGTGACTTTTCCCTTCATGTTTCCTAGCGCATATTCATACATATTCGGCCCATTACAGAATTATAACCCTGTTCCCATCCTAAAGTAAAGAACTAGAAAATGATTGGAAGTTACTCTTTTTTTCATTTTGAATGTTTGAAAGCTCGTGAACTTATTAGTATTCAAGCTGCGGAAGTCAATTGCTGCTGCAATCAAGATATTTTTATATCTTAAACGACCAAATTTGATCAGCTTCGCGGGACGTTTTTCAATTAAAGAACACACACATATCATCTACCTCAATTTTCAACCAAAAATATGAGCTTTTCTATTCTACACCGTAATTATTTCAACTGATCAAAAATAAGTTTTGACTCCGTTTAAATACAAACAGTTTACCTGGTCTATAAAAATCATAATATCAATAGCGAGCATCGAACAATTGAATATTTATCAGTTCATTGGTTTTAGTCACCTAGTACTATATAGAGGAGTAATTAAAAGGAATTCATTTTTTTTAAAGCGGTACTCAACGCGGAGCTTTCACGCTGCCTAACTTGCCTCTGGTAAAAATTATTTGCCAAAGTTGAATATCTCTAGCGCGAGATGCTCCTGCAGACGAGCACAAATAGTATAAAAACATTCTTCGAAAGTTTTCGGAATACTTGTTTGAAAGAATATGCCAAGAAGATTCAAATCTCTTTTTCCATTCCATCAAAGTTTTATCATAGTCCGAACCAAAATTATGCCAATCCTCGATTATGAACACACCTTCACTTGAGCTTGAAATATGTTGGGGAGAAGGTAAGCATCCATTCGGGAAAATATACTTTTCGAACCAAGGATCTAAGTTACAATCCGTTTTGTTGCTGCCAATAGTATGAAGTAGAAATAGACCGTCTGATTTCAAATTGTTATCGACTACTTCGAAGTAACCACCCCAACCACATCCAATATCTAAAAGGGACATGTTTGGTTTGAGCTCCAGCTTTTCGCATATGAGTTTCAATTTCGCAACCTGCGCTTCCTCCAAAGAGCTTGCATTTTTCCAATATCCACAGGAGTACTGCATGTAGGGATCTAAAATGACGCTGAACAAATCGTTTCCGAGATCATAATGCTCTTTGCCAACAATCTTAGCTCGGGCTTTGGATTGTGGGTTTATAATACGCCTTAGTAGTGATTGAAATATTAGCGGAAGAGTTATTGGCTGGTAATTGGTTGCCTCGGAGCGAAGTAACTTTGTAAACAAGACATCCAACTCGTCACAGTCCCACCAAGACTCAATATAACTTTCCCCGAGACCCAAAGAGCCTTCTTGTACAATAAGTTTATAGAAAGAGTTGTTTTTGACTTTTATGTCCCAGGGATTTGGACCGTTTATTTGAATTTCCGCCTTGGATGCCATTTCAGTGACATATTTCTTCCAGTAATCGTTTAGGTCAATTTCGGCCAGCATAGCCCCCGGTATACTCTCCAAAATGGGTATTTATTCACACCCTTGGGCAGCCCTCGCGCGGGACTTATATTGAATGTTACTCTTTTTTTATATGCACCATATACACTACTTTCTTTAATTCAGAGAAGGTCGATAAGATTGAAGGCACATATTCTTCGGAGATAAGTTTCCCGATCCGTTTTTTCCACCTTTCGCTTCGTGTTCCGCGCGAACCCAGAAGCCCCCTGGGAGGTTGCTGGGTGAGGATCAACATATAACCTTTTTGAGGTATACTATTTGCATTCCCGAAATGATGATGTCAGTAGTCGAGTTCTAGTTTCCCACAGCAGCCGTGTATCCCGCAGCAGCCACGACATAAGACAGTCGCTCATTTACCTTCAAGCATTAATAAACCCGTATGAAACCAACTATCCAATAGTAATATTCTGTTTTTCTGGCCTCCTACTTTCTTTAGTGATTTAAGGATGCTAATTATTTGTGGCAAGACTCCCTTTGGAAATTGACATCCGGAGCCCGGCCCGTTAAGTGGCACGTTGTATTGGAAGTGCCCAGGTGGGCAACTAGTTTGGCCTGCTGTAATGAATAACGCATCTTTCTTTATAAATTTATGTTGCATTATATGCCTGCAGATATTTTGTTCTGCATTGGTACAAACTTGCTGCATCTTCTTAGTTTCGCAAAACTCGTCTCAAATAAGATAGACAAAGCTAAGAAAGAAAAAGCCAGATCTCAAATGTTTTCTCTTTTAATTCTTCAGGTATACTAGTTATGCGAATAGATATTTACTGCCTTCAAAATTATACATATCTCAACATTATGCGGAGGTGAAAAGGATTGAAAGGAATAATACTCCTGAAGCAAAATCCTCATTGCTCACATCAAATTCCTTCCAGAGCTTCTGGCTGCTTTTAAATTATTTTCAAAGACTTTCTTTTCTCACAAAGATGACGGACGGTAAATTAGAGGTGAGGAATACCTTGTGACGGAAGATTTTTAATAAAAGGAGCTTATTTTAAAGCATTCCTTTAAGTTACAGGATAGTATGTCGCTGAACTGAGCCCTCAACTGTTTGAGCATTTAAAATCATTTCTTTGATCATTATATTAAAGAGGATTTTCTTTTAATTGTAATGGTATCTGCAAAGATTTGGTGACAATGAAAGACACCGTCACTTGGCTACATTCATTTAGAGAGCCTGAAAAAATATGCATCAGACTTAGACGGAGTTCTTCTTGCTTCCTGAGATATCATATTTCTTAAGAACTTTTAACGCATGTGTTTTATGGTTCGCTCAAAAGAAATATGCTCAAACCAGTGCAAATAATATTCAAGTTGTGCTTAATGTACAATTCAAATATCTTGTCTTATTGTTTCATTTTTTGCAGCAGATTAGTGAACTTCTTTCTTTAAGAATTACTATTTAAGCGATATACTATCTGTACCTCTCATGGAAAGTACTCTTCTGAGTAGACTATTTTCAGCTTAGAATGAAATTCGGGAATTATTCAATTGTTTTCAGTCTTTTTACTTAATATCCAGCTTTGGTCAGCGTCTTCTCTCCCCTAGAATTGCCTGCTCATCATTTCAGATATGAGCAGATAACGTCGGATTTAAATGAAAAAATTTGCAAAAATACTACTCAAACGATGTTCTCAGTTGCATAGATATTTTCAGTATCCCATAAAAAGCCTTTTGTTTACTACGTCTTGAGAAACAACAAGTCAGCAACCAAGTGATGATAGAATGCATTATTTTGTGCAGAAAATCTTGTTCTTCCATGTAAAGTCATTATTCTACCCGGGCGGTGAGAAAAACCCAAATATGAACGAACACCTCATACTGCGTTATAGCGCCGCACGAGTGTAAGCAAACTTCCAAATTTCTGCCCCAAGCAATCGACACGACGCGCAGAAGGCGTGAATCTAGATCTGCCTCGCTCTTATTTGTACTTTCTATTCTTGGCCGCAGATACATTAGAGGGCGCGCCAAGATTCCTCGTTTTGGCCGGGCGAAAAGCCGACCAATAATTAATCCCCGTGCAAAAAGGCGTAGTTCGTGAAAAGTCCACCGGAACGGCAGTAATTTTTCCTTCCCGTGAAACTCGAAGGAGAAAAGGGGTGCCCACTGTCTACAAGAGGTGTACCGGATTGGGAATAGCAGTCTCATTTTGTGAACATAGACCTCCTATTTAATTAAAGGCAATCTGACGTTGACTTTTTTAGGAAGTAAAACCGTGGAAGGAGGTTTCCCAAAGAAAAATAAGCTGCAGGACACACTCATGAGTTCCAAGATAGAAAGTCGTCTGCGACAAGGTACTCTCGGAGTTAATGTTTGCTCTCCTTTCAATAGTCGATTAACAAGTTTTTAAAATATAGTCGGTGTTAGTGGTCTCCTTCCCTTGTATGATCAGGTACCAAGTCTCTGATATGTTGTCCATATTCAAGAGCACCTACTCATCTAATAGAAATTATCTGACGCTTTGTTTCTGTCAACAAAAGTATATGCTCTGTCATGCGAAAAATATATAAAGAGTCCATGTTCGAGTGGTTGTATAGTGTTTCTTGGATTGCAGAACCTCAATAGTATCTTTTTCCGGCCTGAAACATACTCGTCTAGAAACGGTCATTTACTATTACATTCGCTATTTTTGGATCAGGTACATACATTATGTCCGGTTATACTTTTTTTGGAGCTTTTTGCTTACTGATCAGCTCAGTACTCGCATTTGAAGCCAAATCCAAGGAAAACGTAGCTGTTTATTGGGGCCAAACCGAAGGTCAGTCGCTGGGTGATTACTGCAGCAGTACTGATGCAGACATATATGTTATAGCTTTTTTGAACCAATTTCCCGAGACTGAGCTGAGTTTGCCCTCCGATTATCGCTCCACTGTTGGCAATGATATCACGTTGTGTCAAAGTTTGGGGAAAAAAGTTCTGCTCTCTCTAGGTGGTGAAGTCGGTACTTATGGTTTTACTAGCACAGCTCAAGCTGAGCAGTATGCTCAAACTCTTTGGGATACTTTTGCTGAGGGCAATGGACCTGTGGACCGCCCCTTTGGTTCGGCTATTGTTGATGGGTTTGATCTCGATATAGAAAACCTCAATAACACAGGATATGCTTATTTGGTGAACGGGTTGAGAACTCTTTTCGATTCCGGAAAAAAGGAATACTACATATCAGCAGCTCCGCAAGCGCCCACTAATGGGTATATGAGTCAGGCCAATTCCGATATTTTGCACACTAAGAACATTGATTTCGTGTTCGTCCAATTTTACAACAACCCTGACTACACTCCCGGAGGAAGTGCTTTTACAGCCACTCTGACTAATTGGACAAACTTGGCGGAAGTAAATGATTTTATGCTTTATCTAGGTTTACCGGGAGATACAACTTCTGCCAGCAGTGGTTACCTGAATTCAACTGATTTGGGAAATGTCGTCAAAAGTATGCAGTCGCTTGATAAATTTGGCGGTGTATCTTTGTGGGACGTAGAAACAGCTGCCAGTAATATTTATGAAGGAAAGTCGTATATTGACTGGGCGAAGTGTTACCTGAGGGGTGCCTGCTCTGAAAGTTCTGCAAGCACCACAAACTCTGCAAGCACCACAAGCTCTGCAAGCACCACAAACTCTGCAAGCACCACAAGCTCTTCAAGCACCATAAATGCCTCAGCTACTGTTAACTTTGCAAGTAGCTCAATTCTCACTACAGATAACGGAGCACTACCTCATGTTACAAACTATGCAACCTCTTTCATTGAAGGGACAGGAACCGTGGCTTCCACGTACTCTACTGAAACTTTCATCGCTACAATATTTAGAGGGAAGTATGATAAAGAGGTTAACTACGAGATTGTTTACTATGTGCAAACCCCATACTCGTTTAATTATGGTAACTTATCATCAACTCATTTAGATCAGTCCAGCTCCACCTCCGCTAATGACGCGGTTTCGACTAGCTGGACTACGACTGACTCTGTTACCACTATGAATACTACCACCTGCCCCGAAAGCTCCACAACCGCCAACAACGCGGTTTCTACAAGCGCGACAAGTTCCAACTATATGACCACCCAGAATTGTACCACTTGTCGCGAAAGCTCTACAACAGCCAACTACGATTTTTCGACTAGCTGGACAACTTCCTGCGATTTAATCACTGAAAGTACTACCACTTGCCCTGAAAGTTCCACAGCCGGCGACGACGCAGTTTTCACCAACTGGACTACTTCCGACGTTTCAACCACTGAAAAAATCACCACTCACCCTGAAAGCACAGCTACAGGCGATGGCACTTTCTCTAATACCACTACAACTTTTGATAAATTTACTACAAAGTACACCACAACCTGTCCAGAAAGTGATGAAACTAGCGCTTCTAGCACCGAGCTCAGTATTTTAACAACACCCTCCGTTTCATGCCACTCCTGCATCGAGCCTTCAAGCGGCATATTCAATTTCACCACCTCTTTCACTGGACGTGCTGCTTTTACTTCCATTCTATACCCAACAAATGCCGGTAGCTCTCAGTCATCTGTTCTTATTACTCCTGTGTCTACTAATTCGGTGCCTATTGGAAAGCCCACAAGATCTACCCCAGACATTTCATTTACTTCCTTTGAAACATATTCAGCCAGCAGCGCACCATCTGAATCATCTGTTCTTCTTATGACATACCCCGGCGCAGCTCCCAAATCATTCATCAACTCAATGTTATTGTGTGCTGCAGCTATACTTTTGGCTTTCGCATGAACGTCAAAGCACTTTGCTTTAGTATATTTTAGTTCGTCTTCTTGGCCCTTTGTAGCTTTTTTTTAATGGCAACTATGATTCCATTATGATACCTAATTTGATTTTCATTCTTCTCTCCTGATGATATTGCTTGATTAAGCAGCCTTTCACCTACTAGTAGCTTCCCGTCCTTGCAGTTCTTTCTAAACTAAAAGCGCTACTACTCTTTTATCATTGCTACTTTACGAAACTTCGAACACTCTTGATTTTGATGACACCCAACTATAATTTTCTGTAAATCGATTTCGTTTTCATTAACATTCAAAAGAGCGGCCCAAATCGTGACAAAAAAGATTTTTTGGCTTAAATGAAATACTCTTGCTAATAATATAGGCTGTTCTGTCATTATGGTATTGCCATTTGCAGTTGCGACCTTATAATGTTTGTAAATATACTTATCTAGCTCAGTCATTCAAAATATCAATTTATAAATTCTTATGCCAATATTCAGATTTCTTGATTAATTTCACCATAAAAAATTCAATACGATGTCAGAACACCACTTTCACTAAAAATAATCGTCAAATAATGAATATATTTGATGGAAATGCCAAGTATAATTTTCTATTACTTGATCCTACTGAGTAGAGGTAAAATATGAAAAGTATATTTATATACTCAAGATTGAACTGCAATCCAAATCTTGGATGTTTAGATTCTCCTTCAAAACCTATCTTATGGATTTTTTTGGAGCTTCAAGAACCAACTGGAATTTGAAATGCTTCATACACCTAATGAACCAACTTCCTTTGAAGCAAACAAAGTATATATCGCCGCGCGCTTCTCGTCCCAAATTCTCAAATTTTGTAGGTAAAAGCGCATTTATCCAAACCAATTCAGCTCTTTGAGGAGTAAGTTCAATGAATAATCTGAATTTTCTTTTCAAACTTTCAGAATTGATATATACCTATTTATCAACCGCTTTAGCTTTAAAGAAATATGAGCTATATGAAGTATTTTAGATTCATTATTCATTTAAAGCATGGAACATTTCCTCCTGATTCATATTTTTTAACCTTCGAAAAACTTTGAATATCCCTATCGTCGTTTTGAGTATCTTGCTGATTTTTTATTTGTTAGAGTTCCAAACTTGCAGAAACTGGGGCCAGTACGAATTGACGGATGCACCTTTTTAATTGCAGATTAAGTAAAAATTTCCACAAAACCGACATATTTTATGCTTTATTATTGCTCAATTTGTGTATTTCAGAGATTTTTTCTTTTTTTTTGTAGGCCTAGATCATTCGAGTATCTTTCTGGTGAAATTGTAAAATATTTTGTGAAGGTACATTCTTGTTGACTATGTGGAGGAGTCATCCTATTAAGGAAAATGCGCGCGTCAAAAAAATACGAAGAAGTAAAATGTCAATTTCTGAAAATCTCAGTTGCTACCTTTATGATTAAGATTTTCCGATATTTTAAGCGATAATTTTGGAAATGCTACGGTATATTTCCTGTTGGTGTATCTGAGGACTATTTCTTACTTTTTAGTGAAACCATTCTCCTTGATATTAGACGAGATTAAAAAAGACTTACAAAGTTCAACCCTTTACCTCATACTTGTTTTCTATATCAATATGTGTTTAATTTTGTTCAAGCGCCTAAATTTTTTTCGGAAACAATGACTTTCGAGACTCGGAAATGTTATCAACAAAGAGCCCCCCTGTGGCTGATAATTGATATTCATTAGGAAACATTTTGTAAAATTTATCATCACTTCTTGTTAAGCTTTTATCATCTTCGAAGCAACACAATATTGATTTTGGGTTGGAACTGTGTTCTCAACACAAGTCATGTGTTTAGATTTGCGCTAATGGAGCCTTTAAATTTACCCCTGAGTAATTTCAAGTCTTACCAAATGGTCCAATCCTAACAAAATTGGAATTTAATGAGCTGGTTTTACTCTCATATATATAAAAGAGGAGTAGCGCCATGTCATCAGTATGCGAAATTGTCTTCTGCTTTAAAATTACAAATATCGCAGCCCTAAAAAAATATGCGTTTGTGTTTATCTGACAAAGAAAAATTATACCGTAGTAAGCACAATGCTAAATTATACCATAGTAAGCACAATGCTAAATTTTTTGACAAAAACATAACAGCAGCTGGGTTAGTACAGCGCAACTTCATTACAGCCTCTATACTTTCTCTTTTGCCTCAAACTTAAACTTATTTCGTGTCTCAAGTACAGAATTACGAATAGCGCCAAATGTTCATCCAATTTTGATTTGACTAGGAGCTTGGTCTGCTTCTCTTCTTTTACAGCTCTTTATTGCGCATGAAATGCCATTTACAGCTTCTTTAGCGTACAAAAAACTAAGTATGGTTATTCCAATATATCACGTGTTATCGATTTAGTAAGATGATTATAAATCACTATTTCGACTTTCGGTACTAATAATGAAAAAGATACCATTTTTAAGAACCCTCGAGGTAATCACAGGCTGATGCACGCATATTTTTTTCATTTCGGGGAATACAGTAAAACTAAGACAATTGTTAAGCTTTAAGATTGGGGTATCTCTCCAATTATATAAAGTACAATAAAGGTTTCCGTCAAATAGCTCCATACAATAGTCTTAGTTCAGTATCCACAAGAATGGACGGCCACGAATTTTGGAATGCCAAAGCACACTATTATAAAGATTTTAATGAGATAAACACATTGCCTCCAACTTTAACTCTGGCAAACATGCTGGAAATTCAAAACGCCGATAATATTGTCGAGGTGGGATGTGCTTCAGGCTTGTTTACTGTGTTCTATTTATGTAACCTAGAAAACGCTAAGTCCTTCATTTCGGTTGATATCTCAGATACTATGGTTGAGCTAGCCAAAAAAAGAAAAGCTACTACAATGGGGATAAGTCGGAACATAGAACATGAATTTAAGGTTGGAGATGCTCAAGATTTGAACTTTATTCAAGACGAATCTATGGATATATATGTGAGCAACATGTGCATTCATATGATGTCCGACCAAGTGAAATTTCTTAAAGAGGCTAGAAGAGTATTGAGAACAGGTGGGAAAATTGGTCTAAGTGTACCTTGCGAACATGATGGTATAATGAATCTGTTCATAAAAAATTTAAAGAAAATAGGCCCTATGCCACCTCTCCCAAAAGATCCTTGGGCACTTGGATCTAGGGAAAAAATGATAGAGCTCCTACAGGAGAATGGGTTTAAAGTCGTGTTTTGCTGGGAGGATCATTTCAAATTACCGTTTCACAAGGCTGAAGATATCAATTTTCAAATAGATCATGGTGATGCGAAAGGATTTTCTGCCTCTATGACACCTGAAGAGAAAATGAGGTTTAGAGAAAATACTATTAATGACTTCAATGACATGAAGAAAAATTTTGTTCCTTTACAAATGAAGCTCATCTCAATCGTTGCTGTGAAGATAGATTGAGATTGAAATAAACATGAAATATCTATCTATAAAAAAATTTTGAAATGAATATATTGCACTTGTCACCTTCTGCTGAAGGTTTATGGCGAATGGTGTAGCTTGCTTAACTAGCTAAATGTAAATATAGAGACACCCCTGATATACTCTAGGCTCTGAACTCTACCTGATAAATCTGTTCTATTAGGGAAATAATATAGAATAGGATTCCCATGCTAAAGTCGAGTTGCTCTTTATCAATGCTGTTAAAGTTCCACGGACGCAAGCAAAGCAAAGAAAAGTAAATCAAATAGTACCGTGTGATCCTATTATTATCAGTTTCATGTGTTTTGTAAGCTTCAGCACTGTAGATATTACACTGCATCCCCTACTGAAACTAAATTTTGCAACACCTCAATTTGTTTCGGTATTACTACTAAAGGATAGGATCTATGAAGTAAATTTAAACCGCGCTGTGTTGTACAGGCTTTTCATTTCTCATATCATTGGGTAAGGTAGAAGTGTGAAAGATACACTATGGTCGCCTTGTTTTCTTTAAAAACATCATATCCCCTCAGCAATACCATCTGCAGCTAAAAACTATAGGTCCGCAGATCTTTCCCTCCTCGTTTTTTGTAGATGCCAGTGAAGCAGGGTTTTATCGTCTGTTATCTAGAAAAATGTTCCGATACACACATTCTACACACGTATATATATATATATATATGAGTAGCTTTCGCCCTTAAAAGCAACACGATGGGGGTTGGGTAAGTATCAATATAGCCTATTAACAACAGCCGTAGCCGCCCACGAGTTGATTCTTTTCCTTCTAGTCATTCAGTGAATTTCATGCAACCGTTGGTTCGCAAAATAAAAAAGTAGGTGAAGATACTACTGGGCAAAACCAAGAGTTCCTTCTGAAGGTGAGGGAATGCGTAAAAACTTTTAAATAAAAGGAGTTTGCGACAGACTTCATCCACAAGATGTCCTTTAAACTCTGATGTTAAATAAAGATATCCCTTGGAGGTAACTAGCAAGTCGCGTAACTAGCAGTACTAACAAGCTACAAGGGGCAGAAAACATATAAATGGCGCCTAAGATGCCACGAAAATACGAATTCGTTCAAAACAGACACTACTGTTTAGCTCACAGTTTGAGTATCCAAGAGTAATATGTTCATCCACTTATCACATCTGTATTTTAGCCTGCAACTGTTTGATTTCCCAGATAAAAAAGCCTCATTCTCGTTGAATAGCTCATGGCAGGTTCACTGAACCACATTGATTTGGAGTTCGTTTGTTTGGCCCCAGCTAGTATGGGGAAACACGGCTTATATTAATTGCAAGACAGAGAATGCCACATATATTTGTTGGTGCTTGGGATTTAAAACTGTTCTGTGGCTTTTTTCGAAAAATCATCAAATTAGCGTCACCTGTTTATTGGCAAATACTAATAAAAAAGGCGAGAATATGGAAAACATATTTATACGATAAAACACAGTTCCTAAACGAGCAGATAAAGGAAGAGGTAGATTCCAAAACGAATGCAGGACGTATGTTTGGAGAGAATGAAAGTCTCTGAAAGGTAGAATAACGCCACTCTTATTGATAGCGTCCATTATAAAATGCAGCTGAAATTGTCTGTTTGAATAAAACTCTGTGCCCAAACGGTAGAACAACAACTACATTTCTCTCGCGCTCCGCAAAAAAGAAATTTTAATTCAAATATCCAGCGACCAGTGAATATAATTCACACTCTTTGAATGACAGATATTGGTTTTGGGCAACCGCTTCCCAGTGATCTAGAATATGCAGTCTCATTTGGTATTCCCACATGGGGCTCGGCTATAGGTTACGCTGAAAAAGATCCTAAGGTGCTAAGCGCAATGGCAACTGGATATCCGAGATATTTCCCACAGCCTCCTATCCAGAAGCTTTGTAATCACTTCATTGAAAAGTTTGGACATAACGGAGAAATATGCCGTCCTTTTCCTTCTTTCGATTCAGCCCTAAAATGTTTTGAATATGTGAAGTCAGTTTTTGGGCCTGAAAGCACAGCTCACCTCGAAGTAGAAACAGTTGAATTTAAAAATTTTGCGCAGAAAGACTCTCAAGAAACCGATAACTTGGTTTTGACCATTGCAGCCGTTTTAGCATCAAAGGATGAACTTGAGATCATTGGCAAGTATTGGAAATTAAGAGGTGAATGTGTTTCTAGTCGTTTAGCTGCTTCTTTTAATAGATTCTTGGATTCAGCTAGCTTTGCGTCAAATCAGGAAAGACTTGAGCTGGAGACCAAGCTTTCTCTTGCCATATTGGAGGGAAATGAGGCGAAAAAGTTGGTAAGGAGCAGAATAGTTGAGAACCATTGTAAACCATTTGGCTTGAAGAAAGAAGACTCTGACTGGGAGGGTGTTACAGATAAAAATGTTCACCTCGTATCAAGCGGAATGTCTTCCATTTTTACAGCTCGAAAGTTGATAACTTTTTGGGAAGAAAAGAGAGCCTCTCAATGCGTTTCGAATTTCAATGAGCGGGAGGTTTGTAATACTGCTGCTATCTTTGGCTTTCCTTTTAAAGACACACAAGTCATAATGGATACATTTGGAGAATGTAAGTTCTTCGGATTTGGGGATTCAAGGGATGTTACTGAGTTGGAAAAACATTTACGCGAAAGCAAACAGCGCATTCTTGCTGTGTTTGTTGAGACCCCTTCAAATCCTTTGCTTAATATGCCTGATTTGAAGGAGCTAAGAAGATTAGCAGATGCGTATGGTTTTTTTGTTGTAATTGATGATACTATAGGGGGGCTGAATGTCGACATTCTGCCTTTTGCAGATATAGTATGCACTTCACTTACCAAACTATTTAATGGTTCTAGCAATGTTATGGGAGGCTCGCTTATATTGAACCCTAAGTCTTCGCTATATTTATGTGCATGTGAATATTTCAAAAGCGGTGAATTTGAAGATTTGCTATGGTGCGAAGACGCCATGGTCCTTGAAATTAATTCCAGAGACTATGAAGAGAGGACAATCAGGGCTAACATCAATACAGAGAAACTGCTGAGTGAAGTATTGTTACCAGAAGAGGGTAAACTTTGCAAAAAAATTTACTATCCGACTGTTAGCTCCAAAGAGACCTTTAAGAATTACGAGTCTGTCCGAAATGAGCATGGCGGTTATGGATGCATGTTTTCTGTAGCCTTCCATAATGAAGGTGATGCTGAGGCTTTCTATGATTCTCTAAAAGTATTCAAGGGTCCTTCGAACGGAACAAATTTTACGTTAGCATGTCCCTACGTCCATTTGGCGCATCACTCTGAGTTGGAAGAAGTATCCAAGTTTGGAGCTGACCCAAACTTGATAAGGGTTAGCGTGGGCTTGGAAGATGTTGAGTGGTTACTGAAAGTATTTTCGAATGCGATAGAAGTTGTGAGACGCAGGCGCTCCTAAATTTTTTGAAACTGATTCAATAATATGTAAAATCACGAACCTTCCATGGCTTTATAGTAGTATATCATGAAAAAAAACCTGATAGATTTCTTGACTTGTTCTTGCTGCATTTTCATTCGTGCAGTAGGGAAGTATAGGCGCAAGGGTACAAACTCCCTTTAAAGACAGCTTGAAAGCACATATTCTGCGATGCAGTCTTGCTGCAGCTGTGGGACTGTTCTGCTAGGATGCAGCTCTCTATAGCGAGCATTTGTCTGAAGTTCGTATCAAAATTATCTTGTTGATTGACTGAGCGGTTGACAATATCTTAAATTGCCGTGAACGCTTACCCTGCCACAAATTGTTGTCTCCATAAAAAAGGACGGTAGGGAAAATGGACCAAAATGAAAGACTTCCCGACATACAAACTTAAGAAGCGGAGAACAACGAGATGTCATTCGGTTTCATACCTGTCATCGATCTGGAAGAGGCTTTTGATCCACAAAAAAAACCGCAATTTCTAGCAAATTTGCGATATGCGCTCA
This sequence comes from Zygotorulaspora florentina, assembly GCA_003671575.3. Lineage (NCBI taxonomy): Eukaryota > Fungi > Ascomycota > Saccharomycetes > Saccharomycetales > Saccharomycetaceae > Zygotorulaspora > Zygotorulaspora florentina. The sequence goes on along the minus strand of PPJY03000031.1, from coordinate 5,814 downwards.
TTAATGTGGGGTTTCTTCTTTTAGTAAATCACGAATCACATGGTCCTTCCCAGCAAGATTTCGAAGACATCAAGCAACAATCGATCAAGTTCTTTGACCTTCCAGAGCATGTCAAGAGAGACTGCGAAATGATTAACTCTCCGCACTTCTTGGGCTATTCTAGGTTAGGTAACGAGATCACCGCTGGTGAGGCCGACTGGAGAGAACAGATTGATTTGGCAACTGAACTTCCTGAACCTGAGAAAACGGAACCTTTGTACAAGCAACTTGAAGGTCCAAACCTATGGCCGGATAAGAAATATGCTCCCGATTTTCAACCTGTAGTGACTAGATACATTGAAAAAATGACTCAACTGAGCACTACATTCAGAAGGCTTGTATGTGAAGCTATTGGACTTTCCCCAGATCGCTTTGACTCTTATTTCAAAGAAAATCAGCAATGTAAAATGAAGCTCATCGCATATCCAGATATTTCCAAGAATAAATCAGATTCTCTAGCGGAGTGTACGACAGATTCCAGGCAGGGGGTTGGTCCCCATCGAGACTCCGATTTCTTAACCTACATTTACCAGGCATCAGAGCATACTAATTCTCTCCAGGTGCAAAATTTTCAAGGGCAGTGGATAACTATCGATAATGTGCCAGGAAGTCTTGTTGTAAATGTAGGGCAAACACTTGAAGCGATTACAAGCGGTGTGTCAAAGGCTACTATCCATAAGGTAATAAGCCCTCAGCCAGGATCAGGAACGAGGTTGTCGGTCCCTTTTTTCCAGACTATTGATTTAGACTGCCGTAAGAGTGAAACTTCCGGTATACCTTCCGAAGTTTTACGACAGAGAGATGAAAGAGACAAACTTATCACCAATTGGGGGTATGATGTTGGCTTTCAATTCACTCCAGACCTGAGTAAGTATCCCGTTGGATATGCCGTTTTCCGTAACAGAATTAAGTCTCATCAAGATGTAGCCGCTAAGTGGTATCCAGAGACCCTCAAGCAGGTACTCCAGGAGTATTCTACCTAATAATGACCTTTTAGATTAACGGCATTTCAAAGCCATTTCAACACTGATTTCTAGATATATCATGCGGAACCATTATGATTATGTGGCAAGCTCTACGTGTAGGTGGTGCAGAAAGTTTTGAATCATGTTCAAAATTTATTTTCCCCCTTTGGGGCCTGCGATGCTCACCCATTAAACTCCACGATCTCATAACTCATTGGTGCTTGGGAAAACTGAAATTCTATTGGTTTCTAATTCGAAACTTGTGAAAATAGGTAAGGAACGGCGGAAGGTACAATACTTCTTTAAAATTTTTACCAAAGACGATTAAATAAAACTGGTTCACTAATTGAAGACAGGGAAGCTTTTTCAATTTTGTCATCAAATGCTACCTTATTTGATATTCAAGAAGACTCTTTCCCCTCATGGTCATTAAGAAGTCTGTCAAGTGAGTACATTGAAACTAATTTTTTAGTTACTCCGTTTCAACCTGTCACAATCTTAGTGCAGAAAATGTATTTACCCAACAGCAATTTTCTATCTAATCATCAAGTATTCAAAATATGTTATAATAGGCGAATATAAATAAGTTTCCCAAAGTAATGTAAGCCGTAAAGGTGGCGAACGTACTCGGTGGAAAGATAGAATCTAAGTTTGGGGTGAGACCTATTTCAAAGTCCTTCAATTTACTCATGCCGCTTTTGTTGTGGAATCGCTCATGAACCAAGTCACATGCTTGATTGAAAACCATAAGTTTCTATCGGTTCTCGCATTGCCCATTCCGTAGGTGATGCAGCAGCTAAACAAGATTCTTTCAGTTATTTCTCAAAGAACTATCACATATATTAGCCTTAAAGCAGAGAGATGTTCTTCTAAATCTCCTTTTTAACCACAATTATTCCGCTGAAAATACCATATCTCCCTCGGAAAATAAATTGAAAGATTATATATGAATTTCAGATATTTTAATATGGAAAATTGAATTATTTGGCTTGCTTATGGCGAATATAATCAGCTGGATTTGTAAGACAAGCAGAAACTGCTCACCTTGATTGAGGAAGTCCAACCAAATCGAGATTTATTATAATAATATGAGGAGAAAATTTCGATATTCAAGACCCCGACGTGATCTCGCTGCAATTGTGAATTGAATGCATCGTTCCAGTTTACGAAATTACAATCCAAAACCTCGGCTGGGGAATGACGTGTAAGTTTCCATTTTGTGTGAGATATTCACTGTGATGCGTTTGATTAAATCTAATAAAAATGTTCATGTGAGGTCTTATTCCGCAGATAAGCAGCCATTAATAGAATTAATTTGGCTAGTGATCCGTCCGCGGCCAGTCAATAACAAGCAGATGATAAAAATCCCATTCTTGTTTGACCTTTTTTGCAAGGCTAGCTCGCATTAAGCTCTGGGGCACCTAAGGAATGAATAAATAAGGGTTTATATGCAGGTGCGGTAAGACGTACTTGACAGTTATGTTCTGTTGCCGATAGCTGCTCGGAGGCAGCCGTCACATAATACTATACCACAGAATAGCTCCCCAATATACATTAAAAAGAGGAGTGTGGGCTGTCGATAACGGTGCTACAAGCCAGACGGAGCGCCCCTCTTCGGCTACTTAATGTGAATCTTTAAAATGCAAAAAGGAAAGCCTCCTCCGCCTCATCGGTGATTATATGGTCAAACTCGTCGAATTCTTTCTCTGTAATTTTAATGTCTATTTTTCGAGATATCTATCACATAGTTGATTGAAAAATTCGCACTTTTCAAGGTCTGTATCAAACAGCCTTGAAAATGATGTGGCTTAAATATTCACTTTTACTTGGTGCAATTTCACCTTCACATCGTATTTCTCCCTAATCCTTTCGAAAATTTTTCTCATTAAATCGAACATTGTTGTAGAGTAGGAACAAGTCAGGTTGTCCATGTACACAAATTGAGCCGCAACCATTTCCCGAGTTCATAGTGCCGCCAGTAAACAAAGTTGTCTTTCCAGCTAAACACGTTTCTTTCTTGGCTCATTGAGATTCAGGTGTAGATGAAAAGAGTAAAAGTTAGGGAAAGTAGAGCAAATCCAATGTTGCATCTTAATATTGCCGATTTCGCATGACAAGAAAGTCGATTTCCAAAAAACCTGCCGAAGCTCCCATTCAACCCTCTCTACAGTGTTAAAAACTTTTAAATAGATTGCGCGGATTGGATGGAGGGAATTGAAGGAAGAAAAACGTTCAAATAAAGTGACCTTATTCTACGGGAGCATTCAAAAATGTTCGAATTGTCATGTGCACCAAACTGAACGTCATAAATTCCTTCAATACAAAAAACAACAACCTCTATTCATCCGCCTTCACATTACATTCAATGAAGGAGTGAAGTTTGTTAGCATTTGGCAAGCATATTTCTCCAAGGGGCATATGGAGACACCATTTGCGTTGCGAAAGCTGAGACATCTAGATCTATGAATATTTGAACGTGTAGATTGCCTGCATATTACCTCCATACATTTCAACTAACACAAAAGTTCATGAACATTAGAAATGGCCACGGAGCTAGCACGAGAATATGCTGAAAACTCCCGCAGCGGTCTAATCAATATAAAGATACCCTTCGCGACAGACGATTGAAAATGAGAGTAAGATTTAACAAAGTTAATAATATTATTGTGCCACTCGTCAGTGTAGCTTAAATCATTATCCTGGGTGCCGACGTGTCGTAGTCCTCAACGGTGGCACCGCAGTAGTGTCGGCAGTCGATTTGGGACGATATAAGTACTAGTGACGAGCTTTCTGGGGTAGAGTTCAGATCTGAGATATCTATTGAGCCTGGTCTTGAACAATGTGAGGAGGATTAGTCTTAGAAGTGCCTATATTATTAAATATGGCTTCGATAAGGAATTAAAAAACGTTGCGTTATTGAACCAGTCGTCTAGATCTTTCCAGAGATATATCATTCCATGGACGACGAGATTCAATGCAGCCATCTAGAAATATTGGTTGGTCTTTCGACCGAAATGATCTAGTATCTTGGCGAAAAGACGCTCATGAAGAGTAACATAGATGAAATACATTGAAGTGATCAAAGATTATCCCACAGTCAGTAATATGTTGCTTAATATCACGAACGGTAACAAACAGATCCCGCGAAGCAAGTCGCGTTTGTACTGAACTGGCTGGAAATATTTATCCATGACTCTTAATCCGTGATTACCATCATTTATGCCGCCGATCAGCTGCGGTCTTCTGGGGTGAAGACCTGAATGACTTGATCCTTTCGAACTACTTTCTTCGGCCTCTAGCGAGCTCAGTCTCGATGAGTTATCCTTTGAGTAACCATAATAATTGTGTCTTCGGCATTGCGGTTGTTATCAGACTGTCTGATGGAGCCATGCTCTGTGGCATGGTGATGGCTATGTTTCACTAAAAATGGGCTCCGCTGTGTTTACTCATTCAACTTTAAACAAGAGCGATGGGATACGTTTCAAAGAGGAAGAAATCTCAAATGCTGCTTGGGCCCCAGAAAATTCAAATAACTGCCTAAACTGTCTAAAATACTTCAGCCCATTTAACAATGAATCACTGTCGAAACAGCAAGATTATTCAGTGCTGATGTAGTTACAGAAGCTGAAAAAAAATAACATATAAATTTAATTGGTAATTTATATAATCTACCTCAAGTGACTGATTAACTCAGTGCAGAGGTCTATAAAAGTTGAACGAAATAACAAGTCAAAAAGTTACCTGATTCATTATAAGAAGGCTAAAGGAAGGGCCACGATCAAAGTGATTGCATGATTTAGATAAGACCTAGCCGCAGAACCTGCGTACGTGCTGATAACAATAGACGACCCAAAAGTGGACGAGCCGGAAGGATATATCACGGATGATATAGCCGAACTGGACCCTGGTTGCGTGAAAGAGCTCACATCGGGTAATGTTGAAGTGTATTTTGAATCCTGAGTGGAGATTAACCTGGAATCGCTGTTTTCATTTCCCGTCTGCCTTGTGGGTGCGACAGTAGGTGTTGTAGAAGAAACAAGAGCCAGAGCGTTTGATAAACTTGATTTCAAAGCGCTAGCACTTTCGTTTTCGTGTGAGGCAGTTGAGGCTGTAGGATAGTTAGAGGGTGATTCGACAATTGTAGTAGAGACAATGTCAGCCGTGCTACTCAGAGAACCTGACTTAATGTCAGTACCCTCGCTGCTCGATCGCGTAATCGATGAAGTTTTAGATGAGGCAAATGGCATTGACTCAGTGGTGTCGGATGCATCATCTGACATATAACTACATGTCGAACATGTTAAAGTCGATCTTATTTTGCCACTTTCTATTTCAGTAGTCTTTGGAGGCACCGTCGTGGAAGCAGTAGTTAAACCTTTAACGGTTATGGATACTGTGGAAGCAATGTTTTCCCCAGACGTCACAGGTACTACATACGATGATGGAATTGGGACTGTTGAGTAACTTGACGGTTCAATATTGGAGGATGAAGTGTTAGCGTAATAGAATAGAAGAGGCGTTTCAACATGATACACAATTTGAGGTGTAGTCTTGCCATCCGTACCAACAGCCTCTAGGGTCTCGGTGGAGAACGTGACGGTCTCAGTTCCAGTCCATGCGGTGTATGAGGTGGAGTAGGCATTGACATCTGGAGTCTCGACATGGTACACAACTTGAGGTGTAGTCTTGCCATCAGCGCCGACAATTTCAGTCGTCTCGGTGGAAAACGTGACGGTCTCAGTTCCGGTCCATGCGGTGTATGAGGTGGAGTAGGCATTGACATCTGGAGTCTCGACATGGTACACAACTT
>PPJY03000030.1:0-56880 GCA_003671575.3 Zygotorulaspora florentina | reverse complement strand
GTGGTTGTGGTTGTGGTTGTGGTTGTGGTTGTGGTTGTGGTTGTGGTTGTGGTTGTGGTTGTGGTTGTGGTTGTGGTTGTGCTTGTGCTTGTGCTTGTGCTTGTGCTTGTGCTTGTGCTTGTGCTTGTGCTTGTGCTTGTGCTTGTGCTTGTGCTTGTGCTTGTGCTTGTGCTTGTGGAGTTTGTTGTGCTTGTGGTTGCTGCTGCTGTTGTTGCTGCTGCTGCATACGGGTCATCAAAATATGTTGATGCCTTTGTTGTATCATCTGGATCTGTGCTGGTGTCAAATTTTGAAGTATCTGTGCCGGGATCTGAGATATGCTAAATGATGGTGTTCCTATGTTACTAAAGGGGTTTGGTGGACCTGCACTACGATTATTAGGCACGTTTCCATTACCGCTAAGGTCACTGCCAGCATTCATTGGGCTTTCTGGTAGGCTTCTTTTTCAATTTCTCTATCTCTTACTTCGTTGATGAAACTTTCGAGTTTTCATTTTTTTTGTTTATTTTCGAAGTCGCTCGTTGTCTTTTCTCATGTTTAAAAATGATATTATTGATCGAGGAAGTAAATATTTTGAAAGACTAAGTCTACAGTTATCGCATGTTTATATCCTTCTATATCACAGATTCAAAGAACTCTTTGGTCTTTGAATACCTTCTGAGCTCTAGCTCTCCTCCTTTTTCCCATCTATGGACTAAAATTCAAACTGTGTGTCCAGAATTGATAGTTGACCATTATGACGAGGATTCTAGCATAGTAGCAAATGAGAGAAATTTGAATAGGTACACACGTTCTTTTCACGGCTCGTTAGCAAAAGATTTGGAGGTTTACAAATTCTATTCATCAATAAATAAGTTGAACTACTTTTGCTTGACCTCTCGCCAAAACAGTAGAGGAAATATTGAACCATTCATTTTTTTGGAGAGTATCGATAAAGAACTTCTAGAATATTTTGAAAAGGATCAGTTAACTGTCAGTAAATTGGTTAATAACTATGACCGTTTAGCCATGATTTTTTATATGTGTGTTGATGCAGGAGAACCTGCCGTTGGGAGAATGGACGAAAATTCAATTAAGCGTATGGCTCCAATAAGGTCAGATTTGTCGAAAATCATCAATTCCACTGCAAGCAGTATACAGAAAGTTGTCCAGCGCCAGCCTGCGGCAACAAAAAACACACGCTTATTCGAACAACAGCGAAACCTTACCAACGATCATAGCAAGCATGAAAGTGAAGTTGTGCCTTGGAGAACTGGCAATTTGAAATATGTGGATAATGAGATATACGTTGACATGCTCGAGACAATCCATTTGGTATTCTCCAAAAGGCAAAAGAAGAGGAATAGCAAGTCAGGTAAAGGCCACACCCCAACGGCCTGCGGAATGGATATGGTATGTGGTACTATATGTGGAACACTCAATTTTAGATCGCATGTAAGCGAAAACCCAATGGTTGAAATTCAGTTGGACTTGGCAGGAAATTACCTAGGCGTCCCGGCCCTTCATGAATGCGTAGAATCAGAAGCAGATAGTTCGAATATTTTCGAAAGATTGAAATTCATTCCACCGGATGGCAAATTTTGTTTGATGGAATATAGTCTTGATTTAGATGTGGTGCAGGCGAAGCAATCAAGCTATATACACAAAAACAATGGGATGGTTAGTGTTGATTTCCAAGACGCGCTGGGTAATAAATATGATGAGTTTGAGATAACAATAAATGTTAGTAGCTCTAGGCAAGTTTTAAACATTAAAGATTTGAGAGTGGAGGTTGAAATTAAACCGAAAAATGAAAATGAAAAAAAAAAAGCTAAAGCACTGGAAGATGGCTCTGAAGAACGGAGATCTAGTTCTTGTGATGTTGATGATACAGACTATAAGATAAAACCATTGCGGAATACTCATGGCCGGTTCGAGAACAGTGTTATACCGGGGAAAGGCACGTGGATATTTGATAGAGATACACCTGTAGGCGCACTACCTGTGCTTAGAGGATGCTTGGAGTATACAGGTGATTTTAGCTCTTCGCAGCCTACGTGTACGGTGAAAGTACAGCGAGTTTCTGTATCTTATAGCTACACTGGTGAATTAGCAAGTGGCATAAAGGTGAAGAGCATCGACGTTACTTCCGGAATACAAAATTCCAAGAACTTAAAACTTTTCAAGGGCGTCAAATACCTCACAAAAACTGGGGATTTTGAGGTCAGAGGTGATTCTTCACATATATAACCTTGGCGCCGAAGCGTCTACGTAGATATTTGGTTACGTAGACTTCTAATTCACGAGGGACTTGCAATGCACACTAGTACACTGGGGCAGGAGCTCAGCATGAGGTACTGGAGTTCCCTATACCTGCCATTGGGTGTTAGTAAAGTGTTCGAGCACAATATATATTGTCCCATTGAAATCCTTGTCGAACCTATCCAGGCATTTAGAGCAGGACGTTTTAGCACGCCCGAGATCATGCTTAGTGTTCCCCACACTTGGTGTAGATTTTGGACCACTGTCCTCCCTCGCCTCAATAACACACGTGCCTGCACCTGTCGTAGCTTCATCAACATCCTGTCGTGGAATGCACAGTACACCATTGCGGCATGCTTGATTTCCATTTGCGGTTGAGCTTAGCGCAGCTGTGATGGCTTAGCTAGGCAAGAAAGATGTTCTCGTAGTTTTTTCAGGACTAGACGTGTCATTCTTCGCCTAGTTTGAACTGAATCCACAGCCCGTTGTGTTTGGGAGGCATGCTTGCTCCATAACTCTATAGCGTCCTTTTAATCAATTCAATCAGTGCTTTATCGGCACTTCCAGCACAGAGGACAGCCGCTGAAGTACTGGCCATGTTATTCGACCGGAAATCATGCAGTCTTTGCCAGAACCTGCCCCAAGAGTCTAAAATGTAGAGCTTTATAGAAACAAGAGAATGGATCAGGACATAGTATTGAGTTTGAGTGGTATTCGCTGTTTTCTGACTACCTTTCGCACTGAGTGCTTCCTGAACTTACTATAACATGTTACCCTCTTTTGGACCGGCGGGCCTACTACTTTAAACGCCGTGGGTATTTGATAAAGCGGGGGAACAAAAGTTGAAACCTGATGACAGGAAAACAGCTCTGCTTGTCTGGCGCTTAAACATCAAACAAGTTGGAGTACACATATTGAGATATATAAGTAAGCAATTAAGGAATATTAGTTAAAGGTTCAGAAGCAATTTCTTTGCCGAAAAGGAGTTAAAACACAAGTGACTCAAGTAAGGGAAAATGGAATCTAATAAGTTACTGTTTAAGGATAGGGTTGTGATAATCACCGGGTCTGGTGGTGGACTGGGAAAGGCATATGCTCTAGAATATGCGAGAAGAGGTGCAAAAGTAGTTGTAAATGATTTGGGTGGTACATTGGGAGGGGCAGGCTCTAATAGTCGTGCCGCCGATATTGTTGTGGCAGAAATAAGAAAACATGGAGGCATCGCTGTTGCAAATTATGATTCTGTTAATGAAAATGGTGGAAAAATTGTTCAGACAGCTATTGATAACTTTGGTAGAGTGGATATTCTCATTAACAACGCTGGTATCCTGAGGGATATGTCATTTGCAAAGATGACCGAAATAGAATTTTCTAAAGTAGTCGATGTCCATTTGAATGGTGCATACAAGCTATGCAAAGCCGCCTGGCCATACATGCTAGATCAAAAATTCGGCAGAATCATTAATACAGCTTCGCCGGCTGGGTTATATGGTAATTTTGGTCAAGCTAATTATTCTGCTGCTAAACTTGGTTTAGTTGGGATGGCTGAGACGTTGGCGAAGGAGGGTCATAAATATAACATCAAAGTTAATGCAATTGCACCTCTGGCAAGATCAAGAATGACCGAAAATGTTCTTCCACCTCATATTTTGAAGCAGCTAGGCCCCGAAAAGATTGTGCCTTTGGTCTTGTTTCTGTCGCATGAGTCAACAAATGTAAGCAATTCCATCTTCGAATTGGCTGGTGGTTTTTATGGTCAAATTAGATGGGAAAGATCTTCCGGCCAAATTTTTAACCCCGATCCAAAAACTTTCACCCCAGAAGCTATTTTAAGCAAATGGAAATCGGTTAATGATTTTCAGGACAAGTCATTCAATAAAGTTCAACATCCAATGCAGCTATCAGACTATAACGATTTGATCCTTAAAGCCAAAAGCCTGCCACAAGATAACGATCAAGGTACTCTGAAAATTAAGTCACTGCGAGGAAAAGTTGTCATAATCACTGGAGCTGGCGCAGGTTTGGGAAAATCGCATGCCGAATGGTTTGCCAAATATGGGGCTAAGATTGTTGTAAATGATATAAAAAATCCGGAACAGGTGGTCGATGAGCTTAATCAAAAGTATGGAACTGATACAGCCGTTGCGGATACTCACGATATAATTTTAGAGGCTCCTCATATTATTCAAACCGCTCTAAAAGCTTTCCGTCGACTAGACGTTGTTATCAACAACGCTGGTATCTTGAGAGACAGATCCTTCAAAAAAATGACTGATCAAGATTGGTTCGACGTATTGAAAGTTCATTTGTTGGCAACTTTTGCTGTATGCAAAGCTGCTTGGCCGGTTTTTGTGAAACAGAATTCCGGTTATATCATAAATACTACATCTACGTCAGGTATTTATGGTAATTTCGGGCAGGCCAACTATGCTGCCGCCAAAGCAGCAATACTTGGTTTTTCAAAAACAATTGCACTCGAAGGGGCCAAGAGAGGTATAAGGGTAAATGTTATTGCGCCACACGCAGAAACTGCGATGACAAAAACTATCTTCACTCAGAAGGAATTAACTAGTCATTTCGATGCCTCGCAAGTTTCGCCTTTCGTGGTTCTTTTGGCAAGTGAGGAGCTACAGAGAGCGTCTGGAAAGAACGGTGTTAATGGCCAATTGTTTGAGGTTGGAGGTGGTTGGTGTGGTAAAACCAGATGGCAAAGAAGTAGGGGATTTGTATCAGTTTCAGATCATGTGGGGCCTGAGCTGTTGAGGGATAATTGGAGCAAGATTACCGATTTTAAGCATAATGCAGTTAATCCGAGCTCAGCTGAAGAATCTTCCATGGCAATTTTGCAAGCTGTTCAAAAAGCGCAAATGGTAAGCAAATCGAAGGATATCTTCAATTACACATCTAAGGATTGTATACTCTATAACTTGGGATTAGGTGCTACAAGTAGAGAGCTGCAATATTCTTACGAAAATGACCCAAAATTTCAAGTGTTGCCTTCATATGCTGTCATACCATTTATGTCAAGTATTACTCAACTTAAAATGGATGAATTGGTTGATAACTTCAACTACGCCATGTTGCTGCATGGTGAGCAATATTTCAAGTTATACGAATATCCTTTGCCAACGCAGGGGTCTTTGAGGACTGTGGTGACGCCGTTACAAGTAATGGATAAAGGTGGAAAGGCCGCTGTTATTGTTGGAGGGTTCAAAACCTATGACGTTAAAACAAAAAAGTTACTCAGTTATAATGAAGGGACTTTCTTTGTTAGAGGGGCGCGTACTAACGAAAGCAAGAAGGCAGCAACAGGGCAACGAGCCAAATTTGCTGTGAAGTCGTTTAGAGCACCTTCTGACGTCCCCCCAGATTTTGAAGCCGAGATTAAAACTGACGAAGATCAAGCTGCAATCTACAGATTGTCAGGGGATTACAATCCGCTGCACATCGACCCTAAGATTGCAAGATCTGTAAACTTTCCAAGGCCTATTTTGCATGGACTGTGTACATTAGGTGTCAGCGCCAAGGCCTTGTTAGAAAAATACGGAGCGTACGATGAGTTGAAAGTGAGATTCACGAATGTCGTATTTCCAGGTGACAAGCTTAAGATTAGAGCATGGAAGCAAAATGACGGGACTGTCATTTTTCAAACGCTTGACATTGACAGAAATGCGGTTGTCTTGGATTTCGCCGCTATTAAGTTGGTCGGTTCAGGATCAAAGTTATGAGAAGATTCGTGCTAACGGCCGCTACTGTTTTGCTAGCGTTCCCGAGTTTTTGTATGCAAGTAATTAATGAATAACGAAATTTTTTAAAAATTGGATAATCGGTTTTAGTTTCATGATCCTTATATTTACTGACACATGTTATAATAAGTTTTGTGAATATATATATAAATATGTCTTTCTGAAATGCTAGTGCGGGACCCCAGGTAATAAATATTGCCGTTATCACGGAGTGAAGTAGTACACGTTGTGACAACTTATGTTCGAGTCATATATTATAAAAGTTCATTGCTTTGCAGCGACTCAATTTGGTTTATCTTCAGCAGGAGTATTGTCCACCCAGTGTTGACCGAAATATGGAATTTTCTCGTAGAATGTATTTTGGATCTTTGGCCACCCTTCAGTAAAAACCATCAAGCCAGCTACCCAAGCACCTCCCCAGAGGAAAAGATTGGGAGCAAGGGATGACATCTTTCCGAAGTTCATTTTACCGGCTGTCCTGGATGATAATTGAGAGATGTACTAATGTCAAAGAATACGTTAGTTAGAATTCCTTGGTATTATCAGGTAAAAGTTCAACATACTGAAACCATTTTATTATTTTTTAACTGTTCTTACACGCCTTGCAATGCAGTATAACACTCAGTCGATGGGTCAAATGTAAAGATCATATTTAAACCTACTTTGTTAACATATCCTGAGATTTAGCCAAACTTGACATGAAATTTAACGGATGTAATTGTATACGAATGTGGTCAATGCTTAGATTTGATTGGTTTGTAGTCACGTTATAAATAGGACTTCAATTTGATTAATTCAATGCCTTGGCATTGAACGCTTCTTTCAAATGTTTCTAATTAATTCAAGCACCTTCCCGCGAAATATGTTTGAGCAAAGCTCAACATGTGATTTCATCAAACTGATACGACCATTTCATTTATCATTCTCGCCATGCGATTACATTGTAGAGGAGACAAGAGCCAATCACTCTCAGCTAATTATACTATCATAGATTGAAGGATAAGCTTCCTCAATATTACTCAAAGAGTCAGGGCGTAGGTAGTCATGAATTTCATGGAATTTGCTGACGCAACTCCACTTATGCCAAGTAAAATCTCTCTTGGGATTACAGCTACACTGCAACGCATTTCTTAGTTCGTCGTCAACGGGACAATCTTGATTTGGCTTGTGGAAATAGCCAGTGTTCCCTACAAAGTGAATTTTATCAGCAGGTAACATTATGCTAACAGCTAGCGTATGCACAGGAGCATCTCCCCATCTTTCGTAAAAGAACCCACCCTCTCTTTCTAAGAATTGAAAATACTCGTCGTAGCCTGAATCACGATAGAAATTGAGATTCGCAATTTCAAAATTCGACCAAAAATGGCATAAGTTATACGTCAGCCCCTGATCATCTGTCACAAATGCTATGTTATTTGCTGCTGCTATGAGTTGTGGGTGATCAACGAAAAATGTTTTAGTGGCATTCCAAAGAGTAGGTATTGTGTTCACATCTTCTTGTAGCGCCATATTAAAAGCATAAAGTTTGCCGTTATCTCTCATGTATTGGAAAACATCATAGGTAATATCGCAAGCGAATCGAACTGAGGGCTCAATCCTCCAGTAATACTCCACATTTTTTAACTCTGGCAATTTGTAAAACATTCCAGAGTTAAAACGGCACATGAATCTATATGATTCGCTTTTACCATACATTATACCCTTTTTAGCGTACTCTTCTCTACTAGCTGAAGCTCTTTCCTGGTCGATATGATCGGGATATGACCAATATTCCTCTGGAATTTTAATGAACTTGACATTCGCAGATATAAGGGTTTCGACTTGCGATCTGAACTCATGAGTGAATTCTTCGTCATTCATAAACCACCAGTCGTAGTGAAATTTCGAATTAAAACGTTTTTCAAATTCCTCAATTGTCTTCTTCATTTCTTCCAGCTCGGAGTTTCTCACAAGCGTCAAGATGATATCTTGACCTGCAGAAGCCTCATTTCCAGTATCTTGGGGATTGATAGTTTGATTGGTGAACTGTTCATTATATTCTCTCGCAAACCGGGTATCAACTCCAAACGTATAAAACAATGCTACAGTCAGCACAATTAAAACCAAAGCTACTGCCCGTAAGTATTTCCCATGTAAGTGTCGCCTAGATAATTTGGGTAAATGCATTTATACTGATAAGTAAAGAAATCTGTTGGCGGGTCTGTTACAGGCACGTTTGTTATTCACATCGCCTGTTTTTTACTTTTAAGGCGCCCAAATTGCCAAGAAATTTACTTCGCCTCCGCGTTGAAAGTACAGAAATATATGGAGAATGTTTATGAGAATACAAGCGTAACAGTTAAGTACAATAGGTAGATACATTATACCGACAACCAGGCCAAGCAGCATCTTGAAAAACTCATTTCTTGAGTCTAGCACAAGCTTATGTCTAAAGCTTTCATACTTTATAGGAGATGATGGGACTTAACATATCTGAACATCAGGAATGCCTCGATTATGGAAGCACGTTAATCCAGAACTTCATATATTCTCTTTTATCATTAGTGGCGTTTTGGCACTTAAATTCTACGTAGTTCAATCCTTCATTGAGCCTGATGTCAAATCTTTCAGGCCCGTTTCTACTTGTTTCCTCATGTTCCTTTTCTTCAGACGCTGAAGCTTGCGAGTTTATGTTATCAACGGTGCTTTTTAGAGATTTGATGTTTTCTGAGTTAACCATCAAAGATGATTCCAGTTCTTGATCACTTATTTTTGCTGTTAAAGTCAAAAATGTTTGGACCGGCTGCAAATTAAGCGAGTACATGTTTTCATTCTGACTCATCTGCTTTCCATTAAAAGTGTAAGCTACCCAATTTTGATTGCAAGATGGTTTCCCACCTCCAATAGGGTTCGTGGCTTGCTGATACAAGCTCCTCGAAGAGAATATGCAAAGCTGCTCTATCATATCAAAGGGAATTTTTTCCATTGTGTGTTCTTGAGAAATGAGCTCCTTTTGCATTGATTTAACAATATTATATTTCAAAATTTTTGGAGGTTCTTCAATTGGCGTAGATAGCTTTGGTTTTTTTGCTTGAGATTCAGCTCTGTTTGGGCCTAGCAAGTAATCTTCGGACAATATGGCTCTATTGTAACCATTCCCCAGTCCCTCGATGTGATTAAAATCAAAATCGGTGACATCATCATCTTCTAATATTCCTTCTGTATTTTCGTCTCCTCCATTTGCCAGATATTGTTCGTATTCGACTTTGTCGTACTCAAGTTTAATCTCACCTCTTTCGCTAGCATCTTGCAATTCGGGGAAAAATTTCTGCTGCATTATATGATTGAAGAAGTCTAGAAGCTTCTTAGCGTCCTGAAAGATTAAAGTATCTGGATCATTAAACACTAGAGCATTTTGGAAAGCGGATTGAGTATCCACGATAAAATCATAGATCTTTGAATAATATCCAACTTCAAGGTTCTGCTTGATCAACTCTAATCCCGTTGGTCTATGAATTACTTCGTAGTAATCAGGTAATTCATTTTTATCAACTAGTTGCATGAATGGTTCCCCTATTTTCATAACATCATCGGCATTAGCATGTACAACTCCCATTTCCTCTTCTATGCTTTTATCGGTGGCAGTCAGAACGCGATTGAAATAACTTAAAAGCTTAGATTTCACATCCTCCGATACCAAGTAGTTTCTCGTCACATTTTTAGCTTTCAAAACTTCATACTCGATATACTGAACAACCTGAAGGGAGTTCTTAACAATCAAACTATCAGTCTCATTGTAGGACATACAGTTCTTTGCAAGCAATTCAACATCCAAAAGAAATGTGTGAGGGCCATCAGGAAATTCGTAGTCTCTGGATTTAATTTCGTTGATCGAGATCGGTTGCTGGACCTTGTAGTAATACTGTGGGTGAAATTTTCTGCTTGGTAATTTGATAAAATCTTTAAACATCGTCTTGTAGGATTCAATGAGAAAGTCTATGGTGAAGCTAATGAAAAGGTTAAACTTAGGAATGCTCCATAGCTCTTTGTGCAATTCTGAGTCAGGATACAAAGGTTGATTGTATTCAACAATTGGCAAGACACCGTTTCTGGGTTGCTTTCCAGCTGCATATTTCGTGACAGATTTCTCCTCCTCTTCCTCTACTAGCTTTCTTTTCTTAGGTGGCATTCTTGTCAATACGATTCTCTTTAACCGGCTTTTGTCTCACTGTGCCAAACCCGTAACGCTTTATTGAAAGTATTTCATATCTGACAATCGTCTGCTTGTTTAGAACGGAAAAACAGTATACGTCTAAAATGATTATTTTTGAGTATCTTTATGTTTAACGCTATATACTAATGATATAAGCGCCGGGTGATATTGGCGCGTCTATATAGATGTTTTGTCAATGTAATCTTAGAATCCACGAGGAATTTGAAATGCCTGCTAGTGCGCAAGAGCTGCAGCCCAGCATGGGGCTGTAGATCTCTCTATACTTGCCATTGGGTGTCAGTAAAGTACTCGAGCACGTTATTTTTGATTTTGGAGATGTAGAATGCGGCGCCTCGCACGCCCAGGAATGGCGAGCTGTTTTCTCGCATAGTTTGGTCAGTGCCCTTGAATAGTTCTGCCTCTTCTGAAAATAATACAGTATTGAAACTTATTTCGTCGGAGCAACAAGGCGTATGTTTTGGTGGCTGCCAGTTGTCTGACTTCGAAAACGTTCTGAGCATCGTCGTCTCCGAGCGGCAGTCGAAAAGAGTGCTTGCACCAGCACTCTTGTTTCAGAGAAGGGCAGATCTAACTATACCCAGGGGAATGGCCCTCTGATTACATTTTTTATATTGTTAATTGGGCCTTTTCATCTGCCAAAGAGCTGTCGCATCTATCTATAGTTACAACATGCAGCTGTCAGCCCCGAATTTAGCCGCCGAACTGCTACACGTATTATTCGAGGGAAAATCAAATATATACTACTGGAAACTGGAGCGAGAGTCTCAAAGGAATACCATGTTGAAACAATACGCGATGGCTAAAGATATCAAGCATAACTAACAAGCCAACTTTATGAGCTTCTCGTGGACATCTTATAAGCGCAGAGATAGACGCAAAGAGACAAACTCAGCCGGGGTACAAGCTAGCCATTTGTAAACGCTCTGCAAGATAGCTTGCTTAAAGAAATCGACGCATACGCTTGCTAAATATGGGGTTTTAGATAACTACAAACACATATTTGGAAGCCTGAGTCAGAATGAGCGCTCTTAGAATCCCAAACAGAGATTTGCCGGCAAAGGGCTGCTTAGGGATCTTGCCTGGTTTAGGATATACCGTGAATTGCCGATATTTTACGCAATAGTTCAACCTATGTTCATACAAGCTTTATTTGGACGAAAGCTCCAAGCATACTGTAACAGTAGATAGCGGAAGGCTAATTTCAGTTGGTTTGATTTGGATGATTTTTGCGTTGCACCACAGAAATTGATATAGAAGGCTTTCTCAAGTCTCCAGATGTTGTTGGGCAATATGTTAGGTAACATGTTGATGCCAGAATTGAACGTAGAACCTTTTATTCGTCGCTTTTCTCAAGCTGCAGCCTATAACTTATGCCTTAACTGCCACAATTCCTCTGAAGCATGAAATATTTGCATCGTTTTTGGATTCGTAGCTTTCCCTGAAAGTTTGAAGTTACATCAAAACGAAAAAAATTCAAAGACCTTTATCCCTCATTGTCATGGTGATTCGGACCCTACCATACCATTGCAAGGTGACAAAATGGCCTTCAATTTCTTCTATAACAAACTAGACTCAGAAATTTAGATTCGAAAATATTGAAGGCATTAGCGCTGAAGCCGCTGACCGTTGAGTCAAATGGTCAAGAGCCAAATTCGACGCAGAAAAAATAATTGGTGCAAATTATCTCCAGGCACTGGAACATTTCGATTCTGTAACAGCAAGGGCTGACTATATTGTAAACAATCGTGGTTTACTTTTAAAGGCCCTTCAAAGTAGGTCACCGCAATTTCTAAAATAACATATCATGTCCCCTTGGCGTATCAGGATTGGAGGAGGTTTTTAAATCTTCTCTATCTCCGAATTTACCGGCAGATGACCATCGAAAGACTTAGAAATTGTAGAGTTCTATTTTAGAAGCATAGGAGAAAAAACATTGGTCTCAGAAAGTGATGTATGGGCCCCTGGGATTTTATCCTTTTTTACATATGCTTATCTTCTGGAGGGGTAACAGCCTCGACAACAGTCCTTCCACAAACTTCAAAGCTTTTTTGGATTAGTTTTGTTTCCCTTTCTGTGATCATTAAGCAGTGCAAAGAATCAGAGAAGTCCATGGCATTTTTTGGTTAGTCCGCATACTTACCTCCTTTCACTGAGCCGCGCTTACTATTTTGCACCCTGAGTCATCTTGCAATTTTTGGTGTACCCCGAGATCCCAATAAAATCCTACAAAATCTAATGCAGGATATTGCCCCACGAGTACATTATACTTGCTTTGAAGCTTTACTAATTTTTAATAGTCCTACAAAAAAATGGAGAATCAATTTCAGAAAAATTTAAACTAATCTGTGTCTTTCCTCTTCGAATTTACATCTATACCATTACTTCCTCGTATCTACTCTTTAACTGCAGGTGTTTTAAGCAGAAGGTATAGAAGGTGATTCCAGAAGGCCGTATTTCATTGGAGCGTAAGTGAAACGGAATTTCTTGTTCTTAACGTAGAGACTCATACGCAGATATTTATCCCTAAGTCAGCTGGTTAAAAAAAATAGTCTCACTTGTTGCTGCCGACTGCCTCAAAGATCATTATTAAGCCCTTGTGTTCGACGTTCCCTTGTTTCATGCTCCGCGGCTTCTGCAGACTCCATTCGACTTGCACTAAATGCTTTTTTTCGCTAATATACACTAGGTGGTTACGTCCATTTTTAGAATGTGTTATATATTTCAGCCCGAAATGAAGATACAAGGTTCACCAGAATATAGAATACATCATGGAAAATATGCGTACAATTTCAGATCATGATTGAGAATTAACTATTTTTTAAGACTCACAACGAGGCTGCTAGAAGCTTCTATGCGCAGCTGCTCTTCCAAGCCCTCAAATATGGTTCTATGCAAATCTCTTAGTTGTTTCTTCATTTCGCTTGATAGATCTTTCTTTGGATCGAGAGCCACATAAGTATAGTTGCTGCTTTTTTTATGCTCCATATCTGAGCCTTCTAAATATGTTTCATCATCTTGATGGGCATCTCCTGCGGCGCGTTTGAATTCTTTTAAATCACTACCAGGAATGACAATTCCACTATTATTGATCATAGAGATATCTATCAGCTTGTCATTAGTGTTTGATACGATTTCTTTTAATGACTCATCTCTGGCTAACATTCTTTCCTCGTGTTCCTTCATCTGACGCTGCATCGCATTGTGATCTTCTCCAGAGCTATCTCCATAACCATTTTGTTGACCGGCAAGCAAAGGATCATTTTCGTCAGAATCGTTGTCTTGACAACAACTTAACACAGCACCCATGACTCGATTTCTTCCATAAAACGCTTTTCGAATATCACTCCAACTTTCTTAGTTCGTTCGCATCATTGAGTATATCATATTGAATTATATGTTTCCTTTGTACAGTGAGTTGTTCAGATAAAAAATGGGCGGGTAACATCCTTCAGACATAAAATTTTCAGAAGACCCGTTTAGATGAAGATAGATGATTTAGTAACCTGGATACATATGCTGCATACATATCGGTATAGTTTAGTCGCCAGCAAGAAGACAATGTGTTTGTTGGTTCGAGCAGATATTCTGCGGAATGTGGGAAAACAGATGCAATTTCCTTACAGGAGATCCTTTCATTCAACCGTAATACCTTTGGATTTCTTTTCGTGGTTCAAAAACAAGAAACAAAGTGAACCAGTGGCACCCATAAAGGATACAAAAGAACTCATGAAAGACATTGAATCTGGTAAAAAGTCAAATATTGAGAAAAAAGAGAAGCTTGATCTTAAGCCAGAGAACTTCATTGGCGAGGAATCAATGAAGACAGACTTAAAAGCTCGTGAAGAACTAGTTGACAAAGTTGCGTTCAACAGATGGCTCAATGCATCTAAAGCGTCTAACGAAAAAGAATTAGAAGCTATATCAGTGGATTGCTTCAACTCTGTGTTCCATTGCTCTAATATATCTTCAGTGAGCGAAAAACAATATGACTGTCCGTTCCCAGATTTGGCAACCAAATTTAATTTCACTAAATCTCTACAAGCCAAAACAGGTTATTTGATCCCAGACAGTAAGTTGACAGTGTTGTCTACACCTTTGCAATTCAATGAGTATCTTATCAAAGAGGTTCTCTCGGGCAAACTGGCTAAATTCAAAGAATCGGAGCCAAATGCAATTGATCTTTCCGGGAAGAACTATTCGTCTCCAAACATTTACATAACCCCTGACGTTGATACAAAAACACAAAAGAAGAAATTCGGCAAGATCATGCATGAAGTCCAATCAATGGAAGCCGCGCACACCGAAAGGGCAATCGAACAAGCTAAGAGAAGCGGCTAGGCATTTTTTCCACTAAGTTGGCATAAATAACGTATCTTCGACAAATCGTGTGCAAATTCACATACGTACGATAGAGATATGTTTAATCCTGTATATAACTCAAAATTGATAACATCGTCTTTTAAAAACGATTTTTAGTGTGAGATACCAGAGTTTTTTGAAGTGAAGCATGGCAAGGAACAGGTTTGGGAATGAAACTTTCCTCTAGTCAGATGTACGTTTTGCGCGCGTTATCAATTTTGAGGGCCGAATGTCACAACTTTTGTTGTGACACAAAAAGTTACAACATTACTGGCGCTAATGTTTAAGACTCCACATCCGCTTCCTCTTGTTTTTTTAACACTCTAATTTTCAAGTTCTAAAGAGTGTTTGAATATTAGTGGTAGCATGAGGATACAATCTTTATTATTGTGCGCCGTTTTACAGGGGATACAGGCTAGACCTGATTCTAGTACAGGTAATGGAAATTGCCCTGGACTGAATTTTTCTGAGGTACCAAACTTGCTGAATAGTTGTGTATGTAAATTTTTGGTTGCAGTACCCTCCTTTGTAAAAGTTTCCTATTTCCATGCAAATGTACTAACATATGATATTAGAATACTGACATGAGTGAATGTGTCTTGCGAAATATGGATCATCAATACAGTTTTTGCCGCACATGTTTGATGATAAATGAAAATTATGAAGATTCAAATAATTGTCTTTGCGTACAATGTGGAGTAAAGGCAATCACAGATTCATGCTTTGCAGAATACTGTAGCGATGAAAAAGAAGTCGAAATTTTGCGACATTTGCTTGCTGGATTCAAAGCGGGCTATGATGATCACTTGTATTTTGAGTTTGAAGGTGGTGCTCCATCACAAGATGAAGTGAACTATTTCATGGATGAAGAAGAGAATGTTTATCGTAGCTTACTTTTCTCCGAGAAACAAAACATCATTCAAAATCTCATACAAAGTTTTAGAGTAGAAGGAAAAGATGGGCATACAATTAATGATTCAGGGTCAAAATTGCAGAGAGAGGATAGACCAGATATGGCAATGCATGGCAGAGATGAAAGTCATAGCGAGACTGAAGGTATGCATCGCAATGAACTTTCAAATATTGACATAGCCAATAGCCCTCACCTTCTAACGTCAACTAATGTTTATACCACTTACGTCCCCAGGAGAAAAACTCTTACGAAATGGAGGCCCAAGTTAATAAGCACCAGGATCATTCTAGGTGAGTGTACAGACGTTCCGACTTTTACAACAATAGGAGCCACTTCGTATGAGACGAATACTGAAACCGTCTACAAGCCGTTCTTCAAATACAAGACAATTACGGCTTACGATACGATCGTCGTGGAAAATACCAAGTTAAAGTATAAGTATGACATTGAAACTGTCACGGAAACCGAATTAGAAATCATTACGAGGACTAAATTTAGAAATGATGTAACCACAGTAACAGAAACTGAACTTGAAGAATCTACCAAAACGCTTAAAGTCGCTAAAGTAACTATTACAGATGTCGAGACTGAAACTGAGACGGAAACGGAGACGGAGACTGAGACTGAGACTGAGACGGAGACGGAGACTGAGACTGAGACTGAGACTGAGACTGAGACTGAGACTGAGACTGAGACTGAGACTGAGACTGAGACTGAGACTGAGACTGAGACTGAGTACGATCTCTATGTAGAACATAAAACCACCACCACAACAACAACTGCAAAAGAGACGGCTATCACAAAGGAAACCATCACGGAATATGATAGAACAAGAACTAGGTATAGAACAAAAACTCGAACTCTAGCCAAAAAGATTTGGAATCCTATAATCACTGTTACGAAGGGCTCAACGACGGTTGCGACATCGACGGCAACGCTTACTCAAACGACTACTACCACCAAGGTCATAAAGAAAAGACCAAAAGGATTTAGAGCCGAAGATATAAACCCGGATTTGGATAAAGGAATGTTTGAAGTTCCTGAGGATCATGCACCGCTTTTGCCTTCCAAAGTTGTTAAGAAAAGACTGCCATTAAATGGTCTGAACAATACGGGGCAAGCAAAGAGTGCCGTCATCAAACTCAACATAAACGTCAAGAATTATTCCTTCCCCTCCAATTTCTCTTCTAATGCCACTGATTTGCATTCAAAATTATCCATTCCTGCGGAACGTGGCCAAATATTTGAATCACTGTCTAATATATCTCCCCCTTCCAAACCTTTCATAACATATTCGATCACTGCTGTTTTGATTAGCACTTCAGTCTTAATTGGCTTTTCCTATCAATCTAAAAAAAACGTGAATGAAAACGATTATTATGTGGAAGAATCAACCTTTATTGATAGCAACGATGCAAATGTGGTGAAAGGCCATACAGAATTACTTGCCAATGATACTCCGCTGGCGGGATGTTTTGAAGAGAGTAAATCTCAACAAATCGTTGATGAGTATATAGACGATTCCTGTCTTGCCATTGATTGACTTCTCTTTAACACATCGCTTACATCTTACTTTCTTTCAGTATTATTAATTATCTTAGATTTATAAAAATATATGTTTAGTTCAACACTTTATTATTTCAACACTTGTAGTACAGCTTTTTTTGTAAAAAAAAATAAGTTTTAGGCTGAAGATAATGTAACGAAGGATGAAAATAAAAAGTTCAACCAATCAAAATGGGCACACTTCCGATTTGCAAAGAGTTATATCGAATACTGATAAGCAATCCAGATCATAATGATTACAAACTGACATTTGCTCCCGATCAAGAAACTATAAAAGAGCGGTATTTTTTAGAGCGAGTCAATGAGTCCATAGAAGTCGTTTGCTTTAAAACGACATACCTCTCTGTGTTCAAGGAATGCCATGATTACTTCACTGGCATCGATACAAGTAATTGTAAGTATATGTGAGGTTTCTTTTTAACAAGTGAGCTTACTAACAATTAAACTACCCTTTCAATGTTAAGCACCTCAAGGGCTTGACACGTACTACGCCACTGTTGGGTTTCTCTTAACGACCCCTGAGAATAAAACGGCCCTTAATTCACATTTGGACTATTTAATTAAACATCTACGTGAATTCGATACAAATAAAACTCTAAGAGCGCAATTTTTACGGAGAGAAATTCTTTTAGTTGGGCGTCTATTAACATGTTCGAACAATCGATTGAATAAATCTTCATCATTATGGTGCTTGTACCGCAAATTGTATACATTGGTGAGTGCTACAGATACTTGCTCATTGGATTTTATTCCCGTGTTTATTGTTTCAGCCTGTCGCCATTTTTCCAACTATTATTGTTGGAATACTGCCCGATGGTTCTTTGATGTAATACCAGCGTTTCAGAAAAGAGAACTTTTTCTGGCTACAAAAGCATTTTGTTTTCAAAACAGCAGGGATTCATCCTCATGGGACGCACTAGCCTATATGATCAATCAAAAGGAGGAAAAAAAAGTATTCAATTTAGATGACTACAAACGATTGCAGAATTGCTTAAATTGCCAGACGAACTCGAGAGTGGAGCCCTCATGGCTAGATCTTGATATATCACCTCTAATTTTTGAGATCTCGAGTTACATAAGTGCCTTGACAATTGATGAATGGCCCCCATATCTTTGTCTACTGAGACTTTTAAGCTTCTTTCCGCTGGTTCTAGAGAACATACCATTCGTTGAGTGGCAAGAAGAAGTACTGAGCTTTGAAAAAAGGTATAAAACCATAGAGTTTATTAGAAGAAATCCGTTGACACCTCTATGCGTTTCCGGTGATATTCTCCTTACTAGAAAAGCCAGAAGCCTTGGATTCAAGAAGAGGTTTCTGAAGTCTTTGGCGCTGCCGGTGATCTAATTCACTTAGGGCGTACACGAAGTACTTGTACGACAGTGTTGAGGAGGCCTATCTTGATTTTTATGCCTCTAAACCTTTAAAAAAGTCTACACACCGTTTCTCTCTATAGTTCTATGTAGGCTAACTAAAAAGCTAATTAGCTCTTTGGAGTTTGGGTGAGGACCTTATCTTGGATCTCCTGCTTTTTGTACGCAGGAATTTGAAATTTCTCCGTGAATTTCTGACCTGGTAGAATAGGCGCAATTTCAAGAATACTCTTTATTTGTTCTTCGAAATTTTTTCCTTGAGGGATACGTTTGTAAATGTAATAGTCCAAATCCTCCCCCGGTTCAGCCTGCCTGAAAAGCTTAGGGTGAAATTCCACTCCGTCTTCAACTCTCTTTTTCGCTAGTTCTCTTTGGTAGTTTTCTATTTTGAATTTTTCATCAGTGGCAACCTCATGATCACGAGCTGCCAATGCATCAGTGACCTTCTTCCATAACCTTCTTGATTCATATTCACCTTGCTCCAGCATCGGACGTACTCTAGGCGTACTGACAACTGCTGTATTAGTATCGAACAGAATAGTTTTTTTAGCGTTTTTATTATTCAAGTCTTTAATATACATCACGTCGTTCCATTTCCCAGTAATTTCATAATATTCTTTACCATCATAATCTTTGATAATACCCGAAATAGCATCATAAGTTCCAGATATAAAGCCCTTCGTTTTGAACTCGACATCCACCTCATATTTTGGTCCTTTAATAATCATATGGTCGCCCAATTCAATTCTCATTTTTCCGAAAAGTATACCCCTTGCGTACATATTGGGTTGAGAGAGTGTGTATTTTTCTGGTTTACCCTTTGAGTCCTTTAGGTCGAGAAACTGTAGAACTGACAAGCCAGCCATCATAGCTGCAGTCGAATTACCCAAAAATCTGGACTTTGGTATACAAACGCCATCAACTCTTATGGAGGACTCTGGGATCATGTAAAAATATGCTGACTCTGGTGGGTGATGACTTGTCTGCTCCGCTATATAAAAAGCTTGCTGTTTGTTTGGTAAATCCCAGTAACAAGTGAAATGCTCTCCGAGAACAGGATTCAAAGGCTTCTTCACGGCTTTAGGTGCGATGTGCCATCCTGCCAAATACCACTTGACCACTTTTACGAATCTTAATAAATCATCTTTTTCAGCATGTGCATCCAACACTATGTCAGGAAATTGTAATTGATTTGTGATTCTTTCCAGCATGGACTTCTTTTCGAGAATAAAGGTGGGCAAGGTGATTCTAGACAAATCACAACCGGGCTTCAATTGTGATATGATATTCAAAAGAATGTTTTGCCCCGACTCATCATTTTCATCTAGATCGTCAGTATCTAAAGTTTCATCATGGCTTCCACTTATTCCATCTTTTGTTGACACACTGGAGGCACTGCCCTGCAATGATTTCGGCTTCAATTTTGCTAATGCCATTATAACCGAAAGAACTTCTGTTAAACCACCGTTTGAATAGGTGACTTAAATCATATATTTTTAATTATGCTTCTTTTAGAAGGGTCTTTTCAAAGCGAATATTGTTGTCACCGTTCCACCCCCCCTATTTGCCATCCGGCTGTAAATTTCACGTGGAAAATTAGAAAGAATATCACATTTTTTGAGCATTGTGAGGCGTGGCAGCTGGAAAAGCGACGCTGACTGCCGGTAAATCCGGATCGAGATTACGTACGTATATTTCAGTCATACTAAATTCTCACAATAAATATGTGGACCCTTAATATGAGAAATGTTAGAACCCAGAGGCACAACTGCTAAGGCAGCTTAGATGTGTTTCTATTTTATAAAATAACTAATTATGCTATCGCCGCCTCAGCAACGGTAGTATTTTGGGTCGTATCAGAAGTATTGGTTTCAGTAGAACCTACACTATTATTTGTATCCTTCGTATTTGACGTTTCTGATCGCGACCTTTTGGAATTGTTGTTACTCTTTTCCAACTTTTTTCTCTTACTTTTCTTCTTTAGAGGTCTTTCTTCAGCTTCTTCATATACATCGCTTGGTAGATCGTGAAGTTTAACGTATTTTATCACCAAAGAAAATACCTCAGAGTCTTGATACTCTTCATTAAAATTACGGCAAAGGTTAAAAAATTCATTACATGGAACGTGAATATCAATCTTTTCCTTTTTATCTTCCACATTCACGTCTAAGCCAATATACATAGTTGTAATGAAAATTTTGGCTTTGTCTTTCACCAGTGGGTCTTCTTTATTTTCACTAGTTACTTTTGTGAATCTCTGCAGTTGTTCCTCTGTTTTATAATTTCCATAGTTCTCCAAAATCTCCTTACACTCTTCATCGCCAGTGTAGCAATACTCTGCCTCAAAAGGTTTAGTAAAAGGATGAGCAGATTTTATACCGTTCAGCGCTTCCAGCTTCAAAATTAACAGTCTGACTTTACTCTCGACCATACCACTCCATTTCAAGTGTTGCTCAGCGGTACCTTTTGTGGCTGCCATTGCAGTCAAATAAAATTTGTATTTGAAAAAAAATGTATGTTTTTCGAAAAGATCCCTCCAGCTCTTTTTACTTGAGAAAATATCGCTTGTTATGAGGACCCCTCTATCCAACTCTTCCAGAATAACCTTCTTTGTTGAGTCAGTTATATTATGTGTGGCACACATCGATGGATATGCAGGAGTTATTACTGGCATCCTGTGTGATCTATCTTGGGCATATATTTTTGGATTCCAAACTCGAACTTGGAGGGGCCCATCCTCTATAGGTTTCAACACAACTGGCTGCGGCCATTTCCACTCTGATAAGATTTTGAAAAATCTATTCAAAATGACTGCGCTACAAGCATTTGGATATAGTTGACATATTCTGGCCACCAGCATTGCCCATGCAACACCTCCAGGGAACCCAAAAACGTTCGCATATATAGCTCTACGTTGGGCCCATAGTTTTATGGCTCTTAAAGCAATTCTGAAAACAATTGGCTTGGGAACCAATTCTAGAATTTCATCTGTGACTCTGGTACCGTTCAAGGCTCTCAGGTCTTTTTCGTCCAAGTTTCTTAACAAGTTCTTATCACCTAAAGTTAGCGACTGAGGTACTTGCGCCATGTCCAACCGAGCACAAATTAGATCTATCGATATCCCACTGAATTTAATTTTAATGATGGGTACAAAAGCATCTGGGACCGGTGCTATCTCTTCTAATTCCTGCCTGCCCCTTAAAAGTTCATCGAAAACTGTGAAAAAGTCCTCTCTTGTGACGTGTTTAGGAACAACTACCAAGGTATCAATATCACTACCCGGTCCATGTACACCGAGTCTATATGAACCGAAAGTGAATATCTTGCCCCCAGCATCCCTTGCCATACCGTCCGACATATTTTTTTTTTTGGACACTTTGTACACAAATTCTTGAGCTAGCTCTTGTAATATTTTTAAGGTTTTTACTCTATTTTCTGTTTCTTGTTCAGACTCAAAGGATCCCTCCTTCTTCAGTTCTTGAATCAATTCATCATTTAATCTATTTTCCGCCGCGGTCGAACCAGCTGTAGATACTGGTCCTGTTATACCATAAATCTTTTGATAATTCATTCCTTTATGATGTATGGGATATTGGATGACTGTTATTAGTGGGGTGCACTTAGAGTTCACTGACTTTTTGAGAGAGCCTGGAGCTTGGCTTGCCGAGTAGTTTGAGGTACGTGTTGTGTGATTCCAAAATAAACCGTTTAAGAGAATCTGTGGAAAGACTAATCTTCAAATTAAATGAAATCTTCTTCGACTTTTTTGGAAGCTATGGTCAAAGATAATCTTCTAGAGTATTGAAACTAGTGCCCAGCAGCTGCTCAATCAACAATGAAATAAAGTTCAAGACAACTCTTCTTGCTTACAATAAAGAGCAGGTACGTCCAAGGAGATGCTGTTTCTTTAAGGCATATTTATATTGTTTCCGCTAATATCAGAACCTCTTGTCTATATAGTTACTCACACAATGGAGGAACCAAATCATTTTCCGAAAAATCAACCACAACCGGGTAACTACAATACACCGAAAGGGGCTTACCGGTGGCGGAATATTTGATACAACAAATAGATCGAAAAAACAATCTGAAAGAGGGCAGACAGTTCTTGATAATAGTAAATCAATTGAGGAGAAGCTATCTTTCAGGCGAACCGAAACGAGCATAATGGATGAGCATTTAATTTCGACTATCAATAAATTACAGGATGCCCTTGCACCTCTAGGAGGGGGCTCTCAATCTCCGATTGATTTACCACAAATAACTGTAGTTGGATCTCAGTCATCCGGCAAGTCATCTGTGCTGGAAAACATTGTAGGTAGAGATTTCTTACCTCGAGGTACTGGTATTGTTACGAGAAGACCTTTGGTGTTACAACTGATTAATAGAAGAGCTAAAAAAGATGATCAAGGTGTTAATTCAGCTGCAAATCAACTAATTGACCTCAACATGGGCGAATCCAATAAACAGGGTGCTCATAAAGGACAATCAGAAGATAACGCAGATGAATGGGGTGAATTCTTGCATTTACCAGGCAAAAAGTTTTTCAACTTTGATGAAATAAGGCAAGAAATTGTAAGGGAAACTGATAAAGTCACCGGTGCCAATTCAGGTATTTCCCCAGTCCCTATCAACTTGAGAATATATTCTCCACATGTATTAACTTTGACATTGGTTGATTTGCCTGGGTTGACTAAAGTCCCTGTTGGTGATCAGCCTCCAGATATTGAAAGACAAATTAAGGACATGCTCCTCAAGTATATTTCAAAGCCAAATGCTATAATTCTATCAGTCAATGCAGCAAATACCGATTTGGCAAATAGCGATGGTCTAAAACTCGCCAGAGAAGTAGACCCTGAAGGAACCAGAACAATAGGTGTCTTAACGAAAGTTGACTTGATGGATCAAGGCACTGATGTTATTGATATTCTAGCGGGTAGGATTATACCTTTGAGATACGGATATATTCCAGTTATTAATAGGGGACAAAAGGATATCGAACACAAAAAAACTATCAGACAAGCTCTTGAAGATGAAAAGAGATTTTTTGAAAATCATCCCTCATACAGTTCCAAAGCCCACTATTGTGGTACCCCGTACTTGGCCAAAAAATTGAACTCTATCTTGTTACATCATATCAGACAAACTTTACCGGAAATCAAGGCCAAGATTGAAGCTACCCTGAAAAAATATCAGAACGAATTATCCAGTCTTGGGCCAGAGACAATGGATTCTGCAAGCTCTGTTGTTTTAAGTATGATAACTGATTTTTCTAATGAGTACGCTGGAATCTTAGATGGTGAAGCAAGAGAGCTATCTAGCCAAGAATTATCAGGCGGTGCCAGAATTTCTTTCGTTTTCCACGAGGTTTTCAAAAATGGTGTTGATGCGTTGGATCCCTTTGACCAAATCAAGGATTCTGACATAAGAACTATTATGTACAACAGTTCTGGTTCTGCCCCTTCACTATTTGTCGGAACAGATGCCTTCGAAGTATTGGTAAAACAACAGATCAAACGTTTTGAAGAGCCCTCACTGAGATTAGTGAGTTTAGTCTTCGACGAATTAGTTCGTATGTTAAAACAGATCATATCCCAGCCAAAATACGCTAGATATCCAGCCTTACGGGAGGCAATCTCAAACCAGTTCGTTGAGTTTCTAAAGGAGGCTACAATCCCAACTAACGACTTTGTTATAGATATTATAAACGCCGAGCAAACCTATATCAACACTGCACATCCTGACCTTTTGAAAGGTTCTCAGGCAATGGCCACTGTAGAGGAAAAATTGCATCCTCGTCAGGTAGCAGTTGATCCCAAAACAGGGAAAGCATTAGCCAATCAACCTCCTTCTGCAAAAACCATGCAGGCTGAAGAAAAGTCGGGGTTTTTTGGCGGGTTTTTTTCAACTAAAAACAAGAAGAAGCTGGCTGCGTTGGAATCGCCTCCACCTGTTTTGAAGGCCAGTGGTCAAATGACAGAAAGAGAAACTATGGAAACTGAAGTTATCAAACTATTGATCAGCAGCTACTTTAGCATCGTTAAAAGAACTGTTGCTGATATCATTCCTAAAGCGCTGATGCTAAAACTGATAGTTAAAAGCCGGACTGACATACAAAAAGTCTTGTTGGAAAAGCTATATGGGAATCAGGATATTGAAGACCTAACGAAAGAGAACGATATTACCATTCAAAGAAGGAAGGAATGCAAAAAGATGGTTGAAATCTTAAGACATGCCAGTGACATTGTGTCTTCCGTATAACATACATTTCAACCTTGTCACATAACTAGTATCTATTCATGTTGTTGAATAACAATTTTTGAATTTGTTACATATATATATCCAACCATAAACGTACATATATATATATAACTACGCTATTTGCAGTATTATTAACAGATCATGCAGTAACTGCATGAAAACAGCTCAGAAGGTATTTTCCGTGATTGATATCAACAATATTCTTGGAAACAAGTTGAAGATTCGAAAATTTTGAAAAAAAGGAAGCTCAAACGAGCCAAAAATATAGGAGAGCTAAGTAGTCACATGATATATAAAAAATAAATTAATCAACAAATAATGTTTAGTTTTTAATTCTATAGTTTATTAAAAACGAAACGTATATATATATTTTTATTATAAGCCAAACAGTATTATAAAAACAGTTTATAAGTTATTTATTTAGGTGTATGTTATCCGAAACACGAAAAGACGTTCAAACAAAAGATATAACTGTAGGTTTTTTTCGTAAAGTCATGCTCTACGGAATTCTTTGTATTGGGAATAGAATGATTTAATGATAGCAAGTTGTATTTTAATGACTGTCAAGTATGGTTACTGATGCATTTGTTTGAATCAAATCTGGAATATCTTGTTTGTTACTCTTCAGCAGCAGTGAGTTATGTACCTCTCGAAGAGAAAAAAAAAATATTTACTGAAATCCATGTTAGAAGATCTTATTTTTCTTTAGGCTTTGTCATGTTGAATTAATAGTTGTGGTGAGCTGGATTGTATTCTTTCGGCATATTGTTTTCGGTCGCATTGTTGTTTTAAGTTTAATTGCACTGGAAATTGTATTCTATACTATTTGTCGTAGGTTCCACTATTTTAGTCTCTTACTAAAGTCATATCACGTGAATTATTTCCCAGCCAGCCACGACGAAAGTGTGGTCCACAGTATGTGGCAATGAAGCTTAAATCATTAAGGAAACTGACACATACGGCCATATTTTTTGTAATCGTTGAACATACTGATACGCTTATATATATTTGTCCTCTTTTAGATGTTCATTAGTTGCGCGATGCTTTTCAATCGGTTACATAACAGAGGACTATTACTCATACGTGAAAGAATATTCAAGTTCACTAGAAATGGCTTCTAACATCACCTGGCATCATAATTTGACTTATCAAGAGCGTCAAGCCTTAAGAAAGCAAGATGGCTGCACTATCTGGTTGACTGGTTTGAGCGCTTCAGGGAAAAGTACGATTGCTTGTGCACTGGAGCAGTTGCTCCTTCAGAAAAACATAGCCGCTTACAGGCTAGACGGAGACAATATTAGATTTGGTTTGAACAAGGATCTTGGATTTTCTGAACAGGATAGAAATGAGAATATCAGAAGAATAAGTGAAGTTTCTAAACTATTTGCTGATTCATGCACAATTAGCATCACCTCTTTTATATCTCCTTACAGGTCAGATAGAGATAAGGCCCGTGAGCTACACAAGGAGAGCGGATTAAAATTCATTGAAGTTTATATCGACGTTCCATTGGAGGTTGCTGAACAAAGGGACCCTAAAGGACTATATAAAAAGGCTAGGGAAGGTGTTATCAAAGAATTTACAGGTATTTCAGCTCCTTATGAGGCTCCTGAAAGTGCAGAAATCCACTTGAGAACTGATTTGAAGTCCGTCGAAGAATGCGCAGCTGAAATATACGAATATTTGTTGAGGGAGAAGATCATTGTAATCCCCAGTAAATAGACAATGAACCTTGACTTGAGACTGCAAGCTAGAAAGGGGAAAACAGAACATGTAAAATCATATTTATTTTTTAGTTAAAAACATTCAAGTTTGTCTCTTTAAACTATTCAAACGTGCTTGCAATTCATCATCTGGATTATTGGACTGGGCTCCCCCAGACGCATCCATCGGTTCAGCAATGCGCTGTCTTGATTCATTCAATGGATTTTCAGAGATCAAGTCTTGCGGTGTAGTTTGCAATTGCGAATTTAAGTCAACTCCGATCTCATCGAGCACTTTGTTGACAATCTCTTCTGCTTCTTCATCTTCATCCAGTTCATCCCCCATAACATTATCAATTGATTCATCCATGAATTCTTGTCGCTGGTCCATAAGATCATTTTGCTTTTCAAATTCCATAGCAATTCTTTGCAATTGAGGAAGGTTCATCGATCTATTCATACTTCCCAAAAGTGCTGTTGCTTCTCTCATCGATCTCGTCATTTGATCGCTACTTCTCACGGCTTGTATCCTCAAAGATATGGCTTGCAGTTGCGTTCTCATATTTTCAAATTTCTTAACATAATTCTTCGTTCTAACGAGATCTTTTGCTTGGACTTTTGCAGCACTAACCTGCCCATTCTTTGCAGATTTCTTGATATCGGCAATTAGTTTTTTCTCTTGGATCTCCAGCTTCCTCTTTTCCCTATCTAATTCTCTTTGAGTTCTTTCTAAAGCTCTCTGATTCTGTTGAAAGTAAACGAGCATTTGAAGCTTTGTTAATATTCAGGCTATTACACATTGTCTCGAGTATCCTTTAACACTCTTTATTTTGAATAACATACCTTCTTCAGCCGTTCTTGGGGTGTCAGACTTTTTCCAAAAAACCAGTCAAAAACACTCATAGCCGAAAAATACGCTCCCTAATAATATCAATCTGCATGAAAGTACTTTCATATACATTTGTACTTTTTGCTTATTATGATCACTGATTATTACAACAATTATTAACATTTTCTCCCTTTTCCTCGAGTACCCGGACGAAGAAGCTAAAAAAATGATGATAATGAGGAAGATGGATTTCTTGGGAAAAGCTGTGCGTAGCACTATGACGAGAGGCCTAAATCCTCACCAGGATAAGTTATCATTAAGCTTCAAGTGCATAAATTTTGCCTAAAATAGAGATATGTTGTATGAGCTGGTTAGTATAGTTCGTGTAGTGAATCCTAACAATGCTAGTAAAGAGGCCAAAGAATTAGCTACGACGATTGGCAAACTGGTAATTCAAAATAGAGGTGTGGTAAGAAGAATCTTACCTATGGGATCTAAGTTGCTGCCAAAGATCATTAAAAAGGATCAAGAGCAGCACTTTCAAGGAAGCCATTTTTTAATGTTGTTTGATTCTTCTGCCGCTGTACAAACTGAAATTCTAAGAACGTTAAAAAATGACCCTCGTGTTATCCGATCATCTATTGTTAAAATAAAAACAGATAGACATTTGGATATTGCGTCGTCGCTCGAAAGATCATCAGGTTATAATTCCATACTTGAGAAGGTAAGCAAAGATTTCATTTAAGCGCGATGACCAGTTAATATAATAAGAGGTACGCGAGGAGATGTAAATTCGATACGTAAACTTGTATATAGGATTTCGAAGAATAAAGGAAATACAAAAACAAAATGGTTAATATTATACAGAGGGGCGAGCACTATATCATATACCATTATTAATTAATAATACTAATACCGATTTTTATGAAATTAAAGTAAGTGGAAAGTTCTCAGAACTAAGTCAAAATCTGTAGTTCATTAGATATCTATCAATGAATTTCTTAATTTCAACGGTGAACAATGACAATAAACAATAACCTTCGAAAAGGAGAGGAAAGCGATGGTAAACTCCAAATATGCAAGTGTGATAATTTTCTTTCGTTTCGGTTTTCGAGACGGAACCAGTCATTCAATCAAATCTCAACTTACTCGTTATTCGAGGCGATGCATTAACATACTCATTTTGAAATTCCCCTAATGACGTGTTGGACGTTGCAGAGGATCTTGAGGTCGATGTGGTTGCTTCGAAGATAGAAGGGCTTCTGCTTGCTTCATCCATTGAATTCAATTCAAAGTCCGTTTCCAAATTGGACAAAGGTACGCTTTCAATATCGTTCGATTCACTAAGCAGTGGATTCATTTTGATCATATCATAATTTTCGACTGTTGAATATGACCATCTGCAAAACAAACTGGTATCGGATGGCAAATGGAAATATTTGGTATATTGAAAGAAAACATATGAGAGAACAGAGCCGGCCACTAAATCAACGAAATAATGATGAGTTAAATACATCGTCGACCACCACAACCAGCAGACGTAGCAAATGAAAATAGGCTTCAATTTGGGAAAGCAGTAAGAGAAGAACAAAGCTTCCATGGTCGCACAGCCTGAATGTAAGGAGGGCAGTGCACCAAATATTACAGATGAGTTTTCAAACCCGCTGGTGTAGAGATCGATACCTAGTAACTTGTCAATTCTCCGAAGACCACCCGGCGAGCCAACCATGCCGTAGTGTGCTGTTTTCAGTCCGTACAAGATCTTGTACCAAGGTGGTGCAGCTGGACACAGATTTTGGATGATGACACCAAAAAGGTTCATATAGCCAAATGCAAATGCGTAACCTCTCAAAATAGTAGGAGGCCCAAAAAGGAAAAGGATAATTGCCACAACGAAGGGTGCACCAAAATGGAACAGGCCGTAAGGTATCCAAGCTAAAATATCGAGGAAAATATTTGTGGATGTAGCTAGTAATTCACTTAGGTTATCACCATAAAGAACCGTCTCAACGGCTGGAAGTACTCTCACCGTTATCTTTGGCCGGTGAGTCGATGGTATATATGAGGATGTGAAATAGAGTGCCACCCATGCCAGGATAGGCAAAGCGTTGAAAAAAAATTGCGATGTGATTGGAATTATGAATAGCAGTAACAAAAAGGCATAGAATGATATCTTATAGAACCACGATGCAGGGTTTTCGAACAACACGAATAGAAATATGAAACTGAGAAATCCATAGTGCAAATAATCACCAGTCTTGGGCTTGAACTTTGAAATCTTCTTGAATGTGATTTTGGGATTGAAACTCGTTTCCAGATCAGCCAAATGAGAGTGGGGAGGTTTATCTGAAAGGAAAAACCTTTTTAAAGCAGTCGCCATAACTCAACAAACTCAGCGGTTATACGTCCAAACTCTCTCTATTGTGCAAGCTCAGTGTTGAGAACCTGATGTATTGATACTATTCGTATGTTTTTATAACTGAAAAAGATGTTCCTTCTCGTAAAAGATGTAGTACATGAAGGGAGAATGCAAATAGGAGAAATTAAGAGAGAAAATAACATAGCGCCAAAGAAGGAAGCGCCCAGAGTCCATCCACGGATCTGCACTTCCGATGGCATAGCAGGGCAGGGTTACGACGCGACAACTACAATGAGCGGACCTTCAGTAGATGGTCCTCCAGCCCTCACTCAATGCTTTGTATATTCCTGCGCGTTTTCTCTCAGCGGACAAGAATGGTAGCAGCGCTCCGTCGTCGACAGTCACATTTCTCAACAAAACGAAGGATTAGCCATATTATTCCCGGGCATGCAGGTTGTGTGTGATTGAATGGTGTACGGTTCTTTTGAATTTGGAGCTTGTTACCCGCCGTAATTACAAAACACAGGATGATCTTCAACTTCGGAAGGGTGGTGATGGACTTCGCAGCATTTGAGTATAAATGACGACCATGGCCGATTGAAGTGTGAGAAGCACATCCCAGGTGGTCGTAAGAGGGATCGACATTAGGACATCACAACAAAGATACTGTGTCGAGTAAAGTCGTTACTTATTGTCTTATCGTATATCTTGATTTCGTTTGATTTCATCTCATTTCGTCACATCCAATTTTGTTTTATTTTATTCCATTCTTACACTTGCCAATATCTAGAGTAAAGATGGCCGTACGCAGATCAAACAGGTCTAACAAAGGCCAGAATAAGTATTTGGCGGCTCTCCTAAAAGAGGAGACACATGAAGGCGAGCGGTATGACGACAGCACCGAAGGTGCCGGGGTTGCCGATGATGATGCGAAAGCCGCTGACGCCGACACTGGCGCTGACGATGATGAGTACGAGTATTCTAAAGAGTACCCTCCTGACCTCCAGGACGAGGAGTTTGTCGATGACGATGAGGAAGAGGACCAGATTACTAAGAAAAGACGACGCCGCACTTTACGTCCTCAACGAAATGCTGACATAAACCTAAGTAAACGAGTCAGAAACACCGCGGGCTCTTCAAATGGCGAAGGCTTGAGGTTAAGGCATAATGCCAATAGATTGTTCATGGATCTTTTTGCCAAATATATTATACCTGACACGATAAAGGCCGGAGTTTTCAAGCTGGAGCGTGACAAATTGATTGAAGAGTTAGCAAAAGAAGAGTCTGAAGCCTTAGAGCTTGAACTTTACAAATCATGGTCAGACAAGGACTTGAACCTGTTGATCAAGTTTTATCCAGAGAAAGTCAGAATATTGTATTCCAACTTGAAAGATCCCAAGAACCTGGTCCTCAAAGATCATGTTATTAATCACAAGATAAGTTTTGCGAAGCTGGTCAAAATGAACACTACCGAATTGGCCAATCCGGACTTGCAGCACTTCAAAGAAAAGGTTGATTCGCAATCTCTGAACCAGTTAATCATCGAAACGCCCAACGAAAAGCCAAAGTGGATCAAAACACATAAGGGTGAAGAATTAATCGAAACTCAAGACGAGTTCAAACCTGAAAACGATGTGATATATGAGAGAGATAACATCACTAGTTATCAAATCAAGAATCGGGACATTGAGCCTGATCAAGCCCAACATACAGAAAGGGCCGCACAATTAGAAGCATTGCAGCTAGTAGAGAAAGTCCCTGGAACAGACATTGAAGATAGCAAGGTGATAAGGGTCAAGTTTTCTTATCCAGAGATGGAAAATGAGTTCACGGGTGGCTTGACGTATATCGGTTCATCTAAGCAATGTGCCCATAACCCGTATTTGACGGCCTTAGGGGATGGCAATCTTTCAGTTGAGGGCCGTTTGTCAAAGGGAAGAGTAATAAGTTATTTGGAGGAAATGAGGTCAATGAGGATTTTTTTACTCTACTCTATTAAGCCAGCAGAATATGAGCCATTGTCGCAGCACAATTACAGCACGTTGTATGATTTTATGATCAATAATGACAAGATAATTGGAATCAAAAACAAAAAAACTTACGAAAAAAATGTTTACTTAATACCAAGCAAGGATGTGAAGGAATCCCTGATACCAAGGACCAAGGTAAGTAAAAATGACACCGAGCACTTTGTTGAAGATTCAGCACTCACTTCGGAATTATTAGTGTTAATCGTTATCAAACCAGAACTTTTGAACTAGTACAGAAGTACAAAGTGCCTTTTGTATAATCTCACATATAGCGTCAAATTTAATTCACATACGAAGAAAACGATTTTAAAGAAAATTACATGAGATACATTATAATGTGTAATTTATGTATGAGCTCCGATATTATCAATTATTTTTGTTTTATTATATTAAAATAATTCATAATTTGTTTAGGCCTTAGCGGTAGCTTTCTTAACAGCGTATCTTTTTTGCTTTCTTAGAACCATGACTTGGAATCTTTCAAAGTCAGATAAAGTAGAACGTCTTTCACGTTGTGCAATCTTCTTAGCCCATGAGGTGGCATTCCATTTCTCAGTGACACCAGAAGCAGCCCATTTCTTTGAAACGACGGAAGTTCTTGAACCTCTTGGCAAAGCGAAGGTCAATGGAGTTAGAACAACATGACCCAAGTTGAAAGCTTGACGAGGAACACCAGTTTCTGGACCATCAACCAAAACCTGTAAAATAGTGAAAAAATCTTGTTAGTAATCTTATATTCTTTTACCTGATGATAAAATATGGACGACGAACCACTGCTCACCCTGTCCCATGATTTATCTTTATAAATCTTGAGAGCCGTACTTTCGCAGTATCGCTGTCATTTCTTTATTATTTTTGCTGTTCTCTTATGATTCAACATACCTTCTTTTGGTCGATGATTTCGACAATGGCAGCCAATTTGCCAGCGGATTGACCCTTTTGAATTAAGACAACACGGCCAACTTCAACCAATCTCCAGTTGGAAGCCTTGACAATAGAATCGGTGGACATTTCTTGCAGTATTTTACACGGATCTCTTAACTTCTAAAGCAACACTTAAAGCAAATCTTATCTTAGTAGAGGTGTTATTATAGACTTTGAAGATTCGTGAGTATGTAACACTGTTGCAGACCAGCTTGCTCACTATTGGGACTGATACAATATGCGAGGGTCACGGAAGGCGCTGGTTGAGTGGTGATGCGGTGAAGCATGTGAGTTTAGATGCTCCTGCGAAGGTTGAGAGAGAGGCGGGTTGGGCTCTCGCTCTCCTTCACGGACGCTCTATAAGTTTTTTGACGACTTGGGCTAAAAACTGTATGAGGGTCATGGGTGTGACAAGCGGAATATGTAGCGAAGAAAGTTGGTAATGTACAGATGCTGAAAATTGATCAGTCACAGAAAATTTGGCTTCCTTCCTATAAAGGTTTTTCACATCGGGTGTATTTTGTTTATCCACATTACTTGCAGACTTACTTAACAAGATTGAATTTCCAACGCAAACTATAAGTCAGCCATGGAGGGTAGTATCTAGCAACAGACAGCAGCAATATGAGAGACACAGGCACTGTGATACTGTAGTAATATTTTACATGATGATATAATTTGCGATCTAGGACGAGATCACCTGGGACATGCCTAGTTCCACTAAGGGTATCTTGTGGAATGCGAACACTTTATTATTCTGATATGTATTGCACTCTATTACGCGTTGTTTCAATGACTCAGGAGAGCCATTGGTCTGTTACAAGATATAATACTTCCATAGATGAGACAGGTTAATGAAGTTCTATAGATGATGAAAAAATATCGCCTTTTTTTTTGAATTTTTCATGAAAATCACAGCATATTATAACACCAAGATCTACTCTGATTTTAGGACTTCAACCCGTTCAGTACCGACGACATTCCACAAAAACTTGATTTTTGTAACTCCAAAGGGCAAGAGGCCTGCGACCTGTTTCAATTCTTAAAAATCAACCTTAGCTACTGGCATCACACATCTGTACATGCTGCAGCTACGAGTAAATAGCAAGTCGGCCAGAAGTCCGGTTAACTTGCATTACATTTCCCAGACAGCTGGCATCTTTTAGGATGACTCAAGACCACTAGCTATGAAATCTAATGACCAATTACATAGAGAGAAGCGCAATCTCTTCAGTGAGCTGCGAACGGCGGTTAAAAACTTGAAGATTGCTTTCCCAGTTAGTAGCGGGCATTTGTGTGCGCAGACCGGACAGCGGCCTTTGTTAGTAGTTTAGAGAGAGCGTCTTTTCCTTTTAGTGAGTTTGTCCACATTGAAGTCTTTCAGAATACCGTTAGCTTCATTCTCGATAAAGAAGACGCCCCTCCCTCAAACTCTTACTTGACTTTTTTTGTAGACGATAAAAATATATAGGTGTTTTTTGAGAAAATGCACACCAATACTTCTATAATATCGGAAACCTCAGGCGCCGAGATGGAGCAAATGTTCTATTAACAAAGGCTACTTTCTCAAGACTTTTTGGCTGATGAGGATTCATTCAGGCGCAGTGCGTACCTCCCTGGCCAATTTCTTATTTTGTTCACTAACATGTTTATCATTTTCTTCTCATACGCCGAGAGCTCAAAATAAACAATCCTCTAGCAGCTGTGAAATATTTACCTAAGACTGGTTGTACTTCAAATTAAAGCTCTTAGGTACACCATTTATATTAGTTGCATTATAGCAGTATTGTGGGCGGCTGCGGGAGAACCTGCTTCCATGTTTTTTCGTCTGCCTTGATATTTGCACATTTAAAGGAAGACACATGAAAAGTGATAAATATTCTACCTGCCTACGCAGAGGCAATACAGCTTCCGGAGTCAGACAATATTTAAATGTCCAATTCTAGATATTCGCAGCTTGAGAATAGAGTATGTTCCATTAGCTTTTGAAGAAGTGCTTACGATAAAGAGGACTAACAAAAGAGTGCATTTCCTGTCGATTTAGAATGATCAAAAACTGGATAGTTTAGCCAATAAATTGGCAACTTTTAGGAATATTAATCAAGAGATTGGAGACCAGGCATCAAATGATGCCTCCGTAGTAAATCAGATTTCAAACTCGTTTGATTCTATGTTAAACAACGTAAAGAATTCCTCACATCGACTAACGAGGTCGATGAACTCCGGCAATAATGTTTGGAAAATGGTTGGTCTAGCTCTTTTAATCTTTTTCATCTTATATACTATATATAAGCTATTTTGAAATGTCTAAAAAGCTAACTATGATTTACCTTGTGCTGCATCTTTACCGAGTCTGTAGTTGCCTATGGCCTTGCCCCAGTTAACTCTTGATCTCGTAATCGGCAATCTTCTTCTTAAAGTCTTGAACTGCCTCTCATTCAGCTCTGAGAAGGAAGTATCTAAGTCCTCTTCAAATTTTTTCTCTATTTCTTCGATCGCCTTTACAGCATCAGTAACATCGTTTACCTTATATTCTTTGTTAGATTTGAAGCTGACATTACCATCTTCGTAATAATGTACTTGTACATCAATCGACCCGACTATATCATTAGTACTTGTGCTGCAAATGTATTGAGATTTCCAATGTCCGTTCCAGAAATTAGACGGATTGTATTTAGTACTGACAGTTATTATGACAAATTTATCATTTTCTTCAGGGATCGGATAAATCGCCGCTGTTAACTCACCTGGAAAAGTCCTTTCTGCGTATTCTTGTAAACTTTTGAAAAGATCTAGTTGTGTTAGGCTTAGCCGAGTAGATTGATAAGGCTGAACATCAAAACCTTTTCTACTCAAATGATCCACACTGAAAGATTTAGATTTATTTGGGTCAAAAAATTTCGAGCCCTCTTTATTGTATTTTGAAATAATAACAGATTCACCCTCAACGTCAACGGGAATCAAATTTTCTATGTTATATTGTTCAATGGCATCCAGAATAGTTTCTCGGGAATCTTGTCCAGCTATGGCGACCAAATCATCATAAACTTGCTTAATCTCACCACTGGGGCTATCAGAGATAATCTGTGATATAACTGATTCAAATGAACTCTCAGACATCTATAGCAAGTTTGACTAATCCTTTATCGTACTTTCTTTTGTTGGAAGAATTCTGCCAACATAAAGGGGGCCGAAGAAATCTTAACTTGGCCTCTCGCGTCGTCCTTGTTGAACCTCGTGTATTAACACATTAAACATTACACATATTATGTACTTGGCTTATCTTGGTGCTCTTCACCAAGGTCATATTGAGGCCGGGGCAGATTAGATTCATACGCCTGGTTCTGTCGTTGCAGTTGAGATGGGCCGTAATTTGCTCCATACTGTGGTATATGTGGAAATTGAGGTTGCTGACCTCGGTACGCATTCTGTTGTCTTTGCTGCAGCGGCTGGGGGACTGTATTTGTGGGATCAGACTGCTGTGTGTAGTAATTATAATACTGACCTTGTCCTTGTTCAACGTATGGTTCAGATGACCGCAGTGGGATAGATGAGGTGTAAGCATTCGTCGCACGATCCAACGATTGGTTATATGTTAGTTCGGCAGTTGCCAATACTTGGCGTAAAGACACCATATCTTCTCTCTTACGGGCGTATTTCCCTATCATTTTTGCAATTTCTGGTCT
Organism: Zygotorulaspora florentina; assembly: GCA_003671575.3. Taxonomy (NCBI): domain Eukaryota; kingdom Fungi; phylum Ascomycota; class Saccharomycetes; order Saccharomycetales; family Saccharomycetaceae; genus Zygotorulaspora; species Zygotorulaspora florentina. The sequence goes on along the minus strand of PPJY03000030.1, from coordinate 20,679 downwards.
TAGCGGAGTGATAGAGCCATATGAGTTATTTATAGCCTGGTTTTGAGTAGGATCGTTTTCGCTAACATTGTTGCCCTTCTTGTAATTACTAAGGGTGTAGTATAGCTGGTCAACGCTCGCTTTTTGTGCAAATATTCTATTTTCCTTTCCCCTCTCCATTTGCAACTCTTGCGGTGTTTGCTCCTCGATTGGGGTGACATAGTTTAATGGGAAAATGCCCACCTTCCCTCTTAATGTACCTCTCCACCAATCTCTATATACTTGTTCCAAGACCATGATCACATCACCTTTTTTAAATGACAATTCATCTTTCTCTGTACTAGTCAGATCATACATTGCCCTAACCTTCTTAACTACAGTCGGTGACGACGGTGCTGTTGGAATCACGGTCTCAAGTCTTTGTACTAGCTGCGTGGCCGGCATCTGGACGTTCTTTTGTTGCTCGAATTCGAGCAGAGATAATCTTAGAGCCTCCTCGAGTTCTTTGTCTTCTTTCTGTTTAGATTCAACTGTCATTTCTTTCTTGGAAGGGACATTAGGCTGCTCATCATTGAGCAGGTAAGGCTCATTTATCATAATCTGCTTCAACAAATCTTTCATGTAGCACAATGAGGGGTCCTCCTGAAATGACTTCGCTAATTGTTTAACAACGGTGGCTATGGCCTTCTTGACTGTGATATGAACCGACTTGCTTTTAATTAAAGAATGCAGTACGCCTGTAAAACCTTTAGAGTCTATCGATTGCTTTAGACGTGAGCCGCAATTTTCAGCTAAAGATGTTATCAGTGACAGGGTTCTCAATACAACATTCGCATCATTCTGCTCCAACCGCTGCATGATAACATCGATGGCTTCCTTGCCACCATCCTCCGGATCATTGCTCACAAGATCGCAAACCTCCAAGATATACTGCCAATTATCGGCTCTCAATTTGGCATCAGTAGCCTTTAGTATGGCGCGTCTTATATTCATTCTTGGCCCCTACCGACCCGATCTATAATCCTTGTCGTAACTGTTAATAGGAGCTCAAGATTAAAAGGGTCTGGGAATGTAATAGGGCAGATTTACATGTCACGTAGTACGATACAAATTCTTATAACAGTTGCACACAGCCATCCACCAAGACAAGGACACCATTTAACTCGCTTGGTTAGCACTTGAGCTTCTCTCTGTAATTTGCGAGTGATATCAATTGCTATATCACCAATTCAAGTTCCATTGCAACATTATTTGATAATCAAGCATGGCCAATACCAATTTTACGATGAGCCGCAGAGGCCTGCTGGCCCAGATAAGGTGGGTATGTGTGTATCATGAATACGTAACGTCTCCTGAACTGTATAACTAATATCAGTTACATCTTAGCATTATAAAGCAATTGGAGAGTGATTCTATTCGTGCTAAAACTTCTCAGGGGCCAAAGTTCGTAACTAAACATCTGCCGGAGCGATTAGCGGCAGACCGGATTCAAGCCACGGAATTCTGCCACGCCTGGTCGCAGCCCTTACATTCACGCGGATTAAAAGTCCCAAGTGAATAAAGCTTAATAAGTATTCAGTTGGGAGGAATCGCTACACTTTTTGTTTGTGCGCGGTATCTCGGCGAGTGCTCTACTTGATCGTGGGTGAATAAACGAAAGGAAAGGAGACCGGCAATTGAAAGTCAAAACTCCCAAGCTTCTTTTGAATATTTGTTGAGACAATATTAAAGAGAAAAGGTAAAGAAAATAATAATTTGAAAGCGGCGTAAACTTTGAACTGCATAAACAGACCATGTCTTCATCGGGTACTAATATGAAGCCTATGACTCCTGCCAATAAACTGAGTGTCAGATCGCGAACCAGACGAACTTCATCGGTGGGGAAGATAGATCTTGGTGACACCGTACCTGGTATTGGAACAATGTCGGAGACCAAGGCTGCGAGGGCTGCCTCTGATCTACGCTTGAAAGCTTTAGCCTCATCTTCAAAAAATGATATGGACCTTTTACAAAAGTTTTGGTTGACATATCGAGAAATGAGTTACCGTCATGCGTGGCTCACTCCATTGGTGCTGATAGGCACTGTGTACAGTGCCTATTTCTCGTCAGGTAATAGAACAGAGAGTAATCCGTTGCATATGTTTGTTACGATCTCATATCAGATCGGCAACACTGACACGTACGGGAAGGGGATTAAAGACCTTTCTTTCGTGTTCTTTTACATGATATTTTTCACATTCTTACGTGAATTTCTAATGGATGTAGTCATTAGACCATTGACCAAATTATTAAATGTCAGCTCGAAGCATAGAGTGAAAAGAATGATGGAGCAAGTGTACGCAATCATTTATTATGGAATATCAGGACCATTGGGTCTATATATCATGTATGGAAGCGATCTATGGTTTTTCCAGACTGCTCCAATGTACAAAACATATCCCGATCTAACAAACAGTTTCAACTTCAAAATCTTCTATTTGGGACAAGCTGCCTTTTGGACACAACAAGCTTGTGTTCTCGTTTTACAGTTAGAAAAACCAAGAAAAGACTACAAAGAATTAGTATTTCATCACATTGTCACTTTACTTTTGATCTGGTCTTCATATGTGTTTCATTTTACTAAGATTGGTCTCCTAATTTACATCACAATGGATGTTTCAGATTTTTTCTTATCATTATCAAAAACTCTAAACTATTTAGATTCTCCTCTGGTTCCAATGGTTTTCTTTACCTTCATTGTAGTTTGGATTTATCTTCGCCATTTCATCAACATCAAAATCCTATGGTCTGTGCTTACTCAATTCCGCACCGAAGGTGATTACGTTCTAAATTTCGCTACGCAGCAATATAAATGTTGGATATCTTTGCCAATTGTTTTTGTGCTTATCTTAGCTTTACAGCTGGTTAACATATATTGGCTGTTACTGATTTTTAGAATTTTGTATAGACTTTTATGGAAGGGCATTCAAAAGGATGAACGAAGTGAAAGTGAATCAGATGAATCAGAAGAAGATACAGGAGCTGATAAATTGAAACGGGAGAAAGAAAATTGAAACTAAATAAACCAATTGATTTCCCGTTTCCTGCACACGTATACGTAAGCACATATAGACGTATTTGTAGTAAGCTCTAGTGGTTAAATATCACTATTCTTCATCGACCCGAATGATGAAAATGCGCGTTGATATAATGCATGATCCCATGAAACAATGTGCAATGTATGTTTCGGTAAATATCCATGAATTGAACCTGCGATTTTCTAGGTGAAGCCTTTAATTGGTCCTTTCGGTTGTTTCTGAAAACTTTTTTAATCGAGTTTGTCTGCGGCATCCAGAGAATCGTGTGAGCGCTCTGCGCTCTTTGAGATATTGTTGAAAGGATAGGAGGAATAATAGTTCGGTAAAAGGGAAGAGCTTTTTCGGAATTTGGGCAATATTCTAGCTTCATCGAGTGACAATGTCTTCATCTGGCAGTAGTGTGAGGCGAAGCACACCTCCGAATAAGGTGAGTGTCAGATCACGAACCAGACGAACTTCATCGATTGGAAAAATGGATCTAGGTGACACTGTTGCTGGCATCGGCACAATGCCAAGGACCAGAGCTGCTAGGGCTGCTTCTGACCTGCGTTTGAAAGCTTTGGCATCATCCTCAAAAGACGATATGGATCTTTTGCGAAAATTTTGGCTGACATATCGAGAAATGAGTTATCGTCATGCTTGGCTTACTCCACTACTACTCATAGTTGGTGTTTTCAGTGCATATTTTTCATCAGGTAATAGAACAGAGAGTAATCCTCTTCATATGTTTGTCGCGATCTCATATCAGCTCGGTGACACTGACATGTACGGGAAGGGCATTAAAGACCTTTCTTTCGTGTTCTTTTACATGATATTTTTCACATTCTTACGTGAATTCTTGATGGATATGGTTATTAAACCGTTGACGAAGTTATCAAATGTCACCTCAGAGCACAAAATAAAAAGAATGATGGAACAAGGATATTCCATCATTTACTTTGGAATATCAGGACCATTGGGTCTATATATCATGTATGGAAGCGATCTATGGTTTTTCCAGACTGCTCCAATGTACAAAACATATCCCGATCTGACAAATAATTTCAAATTCAAAGTTTTTTATCTAGGCCAAGCTGCATACTGGACACAACAAGCTTGTGTTCTTGTTTTACAGTTAGAAAAACCAAGAAAAGACTACAAAGAATTAGTATTTCATCACATTGTCACTTTACTTTTGATCTGGTCTTCATATGTGTTTCATTTTACTAAGATTGGTCTCCTAATTTACATCACAATGGATGTTTCAGATTTTTTCTTATCATTATCAAAAACTCTAAACTATTTAGATTCTCCTCTGGTTCCAATGGTTTTCTTTACCTTCATTGTAGTTTGGATTTATCTTCGCCATTTCATCAACATCAAAATCCTATGGTCTGTGCTTACTCAATTCCGCACCGAAGGTGATTACGTTCTAAATTTCGCTACGCAGCAATATAAATGTTGGATATCTTTGCCAATTGTTTTTGTGCTTATCTTAGCCTTACAGCTGGTTAACCTGTTGTGGTTATTCTTGATTCTTAGAATTTTGTACAGATTAGTCTGGAAAGGTATTCAAAAGGACGAACGAAGTGAAAGTGAATCAGATGAATCGGAAGAGGAAACAAGAGCTGATGGGCCGAAACAAGCGAAAATTAAAGCAAAAGAAAAAGATTGACCAATTTCTGGAAATACTAATATTGTTCAAAGGCCCTTAAATTGCGAGCTCTCGTAATTCAAAACTGAAAAAAATATATTTTTGTACAATTTCGTATATTTATAGGTATTTACAAGAATAGTAATCTGTAAGAGATCAGCCAGTCTTAACTTTGTGAATCCGATTTTGTAAACCTTTCTCACCAGACTTTGCAAGCACACCTAGCAGAAGGTTGACAGACCTCAACGAGTCATCGTTACCAGGAATTGGATACGTTACAATCGATGGTTCTGAGTCTGTGTCAATTATACCAATCGTAGGGATTCTCGCTTGCATAGCCTCTTTAAGAGCATTTCTATTCTCTGTGGGGTTTAAAACCACTAGAAGATCTGGCTTAACGATACTCGAGTTTTCGTCCGGAGTCAGCACTCTGCCAGTAGGGCGATCTGAAAAATCTACTTCATGCCTTTCCCAAACACCCGATATTTCTGTTGAATTGGTTAAAGTGCCTGGTATCCATCTTGTAGATATGTAAAATCCATGGGTTCTCTTTGCTGCTTCCTCTAATGCTCGCTTTTGGCCTTCTCTAGTTCCCAAGAATAAAATGATGCCGCCCCTTTCGGAGATACCTTCTATGACCTTTGCAGCTCTTTTCAAGTAGGCCAAGGTTTTGTTTAAATCAATAATATGTATACCCTTATACTCCCCATATACGAAGGCTTGAGTGGATGGCCTCCAGAGGGAAGTAGATTGTCCCAAATGAACTCCTGCTGCAAGCAACCTCTGTATGGAAAGCTCATCGGAACTCGAAGGATGATGTATATCCTTGTGAGGGAAGTACACTTTATCTATATTAGCACCCAGCCTAGCAGTATGTTGTGCATGTTTCAATTGACGCAGGAACAATTCTTGTGATGTGTAAGGTTTATCTCTTGCTGAAGGAACTAAATATGGATATCTTTTATTTTGAGCGGCGGCTGCGGATAGTGACCTCTGTGGTACGCTCTGATCATCTTCTTCGGTATTGATTAATTTATTCAATTGAGAGTATTTCTTAAGAAAATGAGCTAATTCCTCATCCAATTGCTTCTCTCTAGGGGACAGACTTTGATTCAAACTGGACTCTAGATCTTTATAGTCATCTTTGTAGGTATGTGAAAGCGATTTCAACTGCCGAACAACTTGATCGTTAAATTGTTTTTGACGCAATGAGAAAACCTCATCTTCTTGTGTCTTTGCGTTATCCTCAATACTGGTGTCATGAACGTTTATACTTTTTTCGTCAGTTTCAACTTTGTCATTCCTGCCAATGGTGGATTGAGACCTTTTCCACAAGTTACCTAGTGCAAACCTTGTGCATGCAATTCCTCTATAGGAAGTGGCAATGCTCATCTCAATGATGGAGAGTATTATTGATGAATGCCCTATATCTGTCGAAGGGTCAATTTAAATTGACGTGGTCATACTAAAATTTTTATTATGGCTCAGGTATAGTCATCATACTTTACGTGAAAAGTCGGGTAAAAAGTAAACAAGATTTGAAGAATCGAAACTATCTATATATGGGGGAATTGAGGGACTCATCCTGTTCGCAACTCAATCGACTTCGGATGTCGATTGATAACGTGCTATCTAGTTTGCTTCAAAGCAGCGACTCTTTTGCTGAAAAAACGCAAACACTGATCTTTGTTCTGGGCGATGGAGCAAGAAATCACATAGAGCATTCTGATGAAGCAAGATGTAACTCCTTGTCATCAATCAATGCAGTATCAAGAAGTCGTAAAATCATCGATGTGTTATTTTTGAACCGTTTACAATATCTGTTTATGTATTTGATGAAGTTCGAAGCAGAAGAAGATCCATCCATAATCAAATATAATAACTTTGTCGTTTATGGCTTAGATTCTCTGATAAGAAAGGTTGACGATCCAACTATCAGCAAAGAGAAATTCAGACTCTCGAATCTTATTTTTAATGCTGCATTTCGAATAAAACGTAAACACTCTTTGAACGGTATCATGTTCATACCCTTTATTGCGGATGACAACCTCACGGTGGAACTGCAGAACATAGAAAAGTACTGGGAAGTGATCTGCTAAATATATTGATAGTAATCTATTTATGTAGTTCGCTTGTTACATAGATATATTATACAAGGGAAAATGCGTCAGAAAAGTCGAACAGTTAAAAAAACGATGAAATTATTTAGCCCATATTAATTAGGACTTCCTTCACAGACGATGATTCAGTATCGTAATAGGCGGCCACTTTAACTTTGAATTGCGACTCGGCAATACCAAACTGTTTCAGTATCAAAGCTTTACGAACATCTAATTTTTCACCTTCTTCACAAACAGTGTAAGGTGATTCAATTGTAATCTTACCTGCCTTTATCTTTGTTGGAATTAGAAACTTGTTCCTTAAAGTGGGCTCCAAAGAGTGAAGCATTGGTATATCATCTTCGGAGGGAATTTGGCCACCACGGGAGTAGATCACGCCAGCAGGAATGATAAAAGTAAGTGGAGCTTTAGAATTTGGTCTCGAGACATCTGATCTCGTATACGATTTGAAATAATTCTGAACTGTTTCCACAGATTCATCAGTGAACAAAAGACCAGTAACACCGCCACAGTGCTTGGTCAGTTGATGCAAGTTTTCCTTATACTCGTCTTCTCTCCTATTACCCAATGATTTCTCTAAAACCTTTCTCTTACCTAAAATCAATTTGGATCCTGCCCATGCAGACCTAATTTCTTGCAAAACTGGTGTTCTGACATCATCGAACTGTAGAGCCCAAACATATCTATATGTGTCCAGAGCACCTCTGACTTCATCAAAGATTCTTTCTTTGTTCTCTCTTCCCTTCTTGTCAGTGTTCGCTAGAGTCACTAGCTTGGAACGTTTAGATCTAGGCATGCTTCAAATAGCTCAATTTCTTTGTATGCTCCTGAAGTATCAATTGAACAATAATAAGGTTCAAACTGTTCCCTTACGGTGTATAGCTGTACCATTTTCAATTAATGATCTGAGATGAGCTTGAAAATTTTTGAAAATTCATTATAGAAGAAAAGAAATGAGACAAATGTCACATTGGACGTCATAGCCCTTCGACTTAAATTGATTGATGAAATTGTTAAAGCTAAGGGAATTGAACCATACCTAGGGCCGCTTTCTGGTTCGAAACAACATTACATTCAATTAAACCCCTCCAAATTGTTTTTTGAGGCATTTCGAATCTGCAGTAAGATCAGGAGACTTCGTTAACCAAGTGGGCTCCGACAAATTAGCTCCCAAGCGTAACAATTTTTGAGCAGTACAACTAGATTCCTAATTTTGTAATAATGAGCCGCAGCGGTGAAAGTGGCGATTACGGGATGGATGATCATACCCCATCTGACAATCCATATGACTACCACCAAGATAGTTATGTTTCGACCAGCGACAGAGATGAGGATTACGTAGAAGGCCTCTCAAGTGGTGATTACTACGACGAAGAGAGCCATGAAGAAGAAGAAGAAGAAGAAGAAGAAGAAGAAGAAGATGGTGATGTGTCAATAGGAGTAGACGATGACATGGATGTGGGTGATGATGACCATATTGAAAGGGTAGAGGGGACCACCATATATGGTCATGGAAACGAGAGATTATTCTCAATGCAAAGCTTGCTGGGAAATATAGCACAGGGAATGCAAGAAAATGGGACCAATAACCGTGAAAATAATGCTGCTAATATCTTTGGGAGTCGCCAGGGTCTCGGGAATCTCGCTGAGGCGTTCCCAGAGATAATTTCATTGCTTAGTGATGGTGTGCGAAGGAGTGGCAATCGAGAAAGAAATGATAGACTAAATACTCTTGTTACAAACGTTAAAAATGCATCCGAGGATCCTTATATTGCTATGGAAAGCTTAAGGGAGCTTTCTCAACATTTGCTGATGGTAGACCAGCTAGTGGTTGAGAGAACTTTACCTATCGGGAAATTGTTGAAGGGGATCATCGATATACTTTCAAATCCATCATTGAATGAGGAATTGGAGCTACAACTAATATCCTGCAGATGCCTTTTCAATCTTTTCGAGATGAATCCCGAAAGTCTTTCAATGGCAGTCGAACAAGGTATTATTCCAAATCTACAGGGAAAATTGCAAGAAATTAGTTATATAGATTTAGCGGAGCAAGTATTGGAGACATTGGAGTTAATTTCAAGATTATATGGTAAGGAGGTTTTGAGATCTGGTGGTCTAACATCGTGTTTACAATACCTAGATTTTTTCACCATACACGCACAAAGGAAGGCAGTTGCTATAGTTTCTAATTCGTGCTGTAAAGTACGAGCAGAAGATTTTGAAACTATCAAGCAACTTTTTACCATTTTAAAACCCATATTCGTTAATGCGTCGGATCCCTTGATTTTAGATAAGTTATTAGATGCCTTATACGGAGTTTGCGAGGGTTTGCGTAAGAGAGCGTTTTTGGAACCTCTTTTCACTATTGAGATTTTACAGCGTTTGGCTCATTTAATTTCCATTCCGGAAACGAAACTAGAGAGTAAGCTGAAATGTTTCGATATCATTTCAGTGCTAGCAAATGTCAGCGGCCAACTTTCTAAAGAGTTTGTGGAAACTAGTGACGTTATCAATGTATTGATGAACTGCTTTAATGCCTACAGAAAAAGTTCTACGGCTGCACTTCACGAAACTCTTATCTATGTTCCAAAACCCTTATTGCATGCAATAGCTCGTACAATTGCGTTGATTTTTCCAACTGAGTACGACCAAGCTCTTTCTATCGACAGTCCCAAGAAAGACGCCAATTTCATTGAAAGCATACCCAATAAGCTTTCAAAAGACTTTACCTATCTTTTAATTGAGATATACGTCAATACAGTAGATTTTGAGGTCCGGCGTTTAGTTCTAGTCGCTTTGGCCCGGGTTACAAGTTGCGTCAACATCTCAGAGGGAGGTAGCATTGACGAAGGTATAATAAAGCTAATTGGATCTACCTTGGCTCAAGGCGAATCCCTTTTGGACAAAGAAAAGGACCAGACAATTATATCCAGCACCTTGGTAGTCGGAGTTCTATCATTATTGGATATATTAACTTCAAGATTTCCATCTAGCGTCTTGCCAACGCTCAAAAGAGAAGGTATTTTCAATCTCGTTCAAAATCTGAAAACCACAATACAGAAGGGACGAGATGATGGTAAAATTACCATTTCTACTTATGATCACGACACCGATCAAACGACAGCATACGGACACCGAGACAATACAGACAACACGGGAGGGGATGAAGAAAATGACGTCAATGAAGTAGTCGAGGAAGACGAAGAAGAAGATGAAGAGTACGACACACAATTCAGCTCAATGGAAATACCGAATGAGGTGAAACCGAATAAAATTAGATTTGAAGTTTTAAAACCTCCTTGCCTAGAATATGCTTACTGGAAAATTTACAACTTGAGCAAAAATTTATTGAATCTTTTCGAGGAGGATGTAGATGCTGCTATTGAGGAATTGGGCGATATTGAGGAGTTAGCAGAATATTTGCACGAAGCAAAAATCGAAGCAAACAACGAGGAATCCTGGAAGGAGATTTGGATTAGAGTGAAAACCTGCATTTTTAAAGACAATTTTGAGATATCTAGTTTCGAATTTGTTTCCACTGGGCTAGCAGCCGCGCTCTCTGAAGTCATCGACAAATTAGGTGCTTTCAGTTTAATACCTAAAAGAACATTTCGGGAAGTGTTCGGTGATAAGGTTAGAAATCTCATAGATATTCTGCAATCCTCGTTGGCGAGACTTGAAGCATTCCGAATCATGGAATGTGGCTTGCAGGACAGCGAAGGGAGAATTGCATCTTTGGGAAAGCAGGTAAAAATCAAACTGGTCTATGAGAATGAATCCGGCAGTGATAGTATCGGCCAGAATTTTTCGTCTCCGGTTATTTCAATTCATTGTATCGCAACTTTCAAAACTTTGAACGAATTCTTGAAACATAGAATAGCTCAGGCAAAAATTTTGAATTCTATGCTACCTAATTTAACCTCACCTGGCACACTTTCCTCAGAACATGATGACGTCGAAGAAGTGAGAGATTGGATCTTTGAGTTTTCCACCAACGAAGAGACTCTCAAACTTAGCGATACAATTTTCTATGGGATATTCAGAGCTTTCAAGTCCGCTGGGAAAGAACTAAGTGCCCTGTGGCATGAGCCTCACGTAATTAAGTTCAGAAGGACCGATAAAGAAAAATGGGCGCAAGCTAACTCCTTGACCACCATTTATAATCATCAAATTGATTATAAGCAGAAAATTTTGAAGCCAGCTGATGATATCTTCACAATCTTGAGCTTTTTAAATGTCGAGGAACTCCAGAAGGATATTTTCATTAACTCAAAGTTGAGTGCCAAATTATCTAGACAATTAGAGGAACCTCTTGTGGTTGCGAGTGGTCTCCTACCTGACTGGACGTTACAATTAACAAAAAGATACTCTTTCTTATTTCCCTTTGATACTAGATTATTCTTTTTGCAGTGCACTTCGTTTGGTTACGGAAGATTGATTCAACTTTGGAGAAATAAAGCTGGTGATGTGAAGGATTCTAAAGGTGACGATTCATTACAAAAGCTGGGTAGAATAACCAGACACAAGTTACGTATTTCAAGAGCTACACTCTTTGTCAGTGGATTAAAAGTTTTGGACAAATACGGTTCGAGTCCAAGTGTTCTGGAAATCGAATATCAAGATGAGGTAGGTACTGGATTAGGCCCAACCTTGGAGTTTTATGCCTGCATTTCAAGGGAATTCACAAAAAAAAATTTACATATGTGGCGTTATGATCAACTAACTAATCAACATACTGACTATGTCACCATGCCTTTATTCCCTGTATCTCTCAACAGCAATGATGATAATACGAAAATCCTTGAGTTATTCCGCTACTTGGGTAAATTCGTGGCTAGATCCATGCTTGATAACAGAATACTAGACTTTAACTTCAACAAGGCTTTCTTCGAATTGACCCATGCGAGAAGCAGAAGCAGATGTAGGGTGAATGACTCTGCCGATATACAAGAGAAGTTACACATAATATCTCTAGTAGATGACCACTTAGCCAAGTCATTGAGATATTTGCTCGACCATCGAGAAAATGAAAAAGAATTAGAACAATTAACTCTGTTCTTCACTTTACCAGGGTACGAGCTTGACTTAGTGGAAAATGGGTCCAGCGTAATGGTGACCACGAGCAACGTCCAGAAATATATCGAGCTTGTTGTCGACTATATTATAGGTGCTGGTATTGAAAAGCAATTAGATAATTTTATCGATGGGTTTTCCGACGTGTTCCCCTACTCCTCGCTATTACTACTCAACCCGGAAGAACTAATAGATCTTTACGGCAGTTTTGAGGAGGATTGGTCATCGTCTACGCTGTATTCTTCCATCAATGCAGATCATGGCTATACGATGGACTCCTCTACTATTCATGAATTGGTATCAATTATGTCCTCATTTACTAATCAGGAAAGACGCGTTTTTTTGCAATTTTTAACGGGATCGCCAAAACTGCCGATTGGCGGCTTCAAAACCCTGAAGCCTAAATTAACAGTCGTCTTGAAACATACAGACGATGGCTCATCCCCAGATGCTTATCTACCAAGTGTCATGACGTGCGCAAACTACTTCAAGCTACCGAAGTATAGTGATAGAACCATAATGAGGTCCAGGATTGTTCAAGCAATGAACGAAGGCATTGGGGCGTTTTTACTATCCTGATAAGTGTTTCAAAATTATTAACACAATCCATTCATTATCATCGCTTTTCACATAGTAAAACTTGCAGCAGCGTTTGCCTGCCCAGACACCCTTATAGAACTTTACAGTTGTATACATCTATTTCCAGTTTTTGCAACAAACTACGGTAGTTTGATCTTTTCAAGGTAAATTCTTGAGCGTGCAGGTTTTATTGAGAAATTTTTAGCATACTTGACGGTCATATAGAAAAAATATCTTCTGACGAGACATTTTCAATTGAAGTTACTATGTGACTTATGATTTTAATATTGGGAAAAGAGATCATACACGCAGAGAAGCTTATGGCTCAATTGAATTTGAGATTACAATAATATTAGAATAGTGTATCATAGCGCTCATCGGCAAACCGTCTTTTTTCCTCCATTCCGTTTTCGAACAAACGGAATCATTAACTTCAAAAATCCAGTTCAATTGTTTGCAGTTAGTGAATTACAAGCCATTCGCGGATCACGTTACTATTTAACTCTGATAGATTCGTTTCCTTCCCAAAGATGAGTGAAGAAAATGACTACGAGGGCATCATAGAACCTGAATGCAACACCCTTCAACTTGATGATGAAGATGCAATCCAGCTTGCAGAGATAATGAATAAGATCAAGGTATATGAAGGCGAAGTGGAAGCTAAAGGTGAAGGCCAAGCTGAAACCAAGTGTGAAGACGAAGCTGCGGCGCCAGATGAAGACAGAAGTATAAATGGTGAAGATAATGGTGAAGGTTGCATCGAAGTCAAGGTATCTCCTGAATCAGATAGCGTTCTAAATGATGGCTCGGAATCAACGAAATATGATCTACCTAGAACACCAGGGACGCTAAATGTCAATGCTTTGCACGATGACCAATCTGAATATGAGGCAACGGCTGGTTTAAGTGAGTATAGGTCAATGGATCCGAAAAAGTCCCAAACAACTTCCCCTACAGAGTTAACGAACTCGGCGTCACTTGACGAACCAATACAATTTACTAGAGTTTCATCCTCATCGGCGCTTAGCGGAATATCTTCATATGAATACGAGGAGAGTATGAATAAGGATATAGAACCAAAAGAAAATCCATTCGTGGCAAAGAGTGAAAAAACTCATGCTACGATCAGTAGCGGTGAAGGAAAACAAGAAGCAGAGGTTGAAGATAATGGAAGTAAACCGAATACCAGTGTAATTGCAAATAGCTCAACACCGACATATACTGGGATTCGGGATCTCTCAATGGTCGCAGATAAGTCAAATTCCACTATTAGAGCCTCGGAGTCAGATCAGCAGGTGAATGGAACTTTAATAGACGCTTCGACGACAAGCGAAAGTTTCCTTGATTCGTCCACCGAGAAGATAAATGCAAACTCCGCCAGATCTATTCTCCCATCTATGCAAAATTCAGACACCATGCAGCGAAATAATTCAAAGCCTAATACTCCGGTGACAACGCCGATCATCCCACAACAAAATACGTCTGCACCTATAACAGGAACAACTCCAATAAACGTTGCTAAAAGCTCTCCATTCAAAGCATTTAGTAAATCAACTATCAAAAGCCCGAGAAATATAACACCTCCAACCTCCTCACCTGCTTCTTTATCTCACAACAAGAACGAATCCGGCAAACGTAAAGGCAGTAGTGGTAGTAGCCGGATGAAAGGTGTGTTTTCTTCATTTGTGCAAAATATTAAAAGAAACTCACAAGGTGAAAAGAATAGATCGACAGGCCCCGTTAAGATTTCCACGCCTTACAATGCTAAGCATCTTCATCACGTTGGAATTGACTCGAAGACAGGCGAATATACAGGCTTGCCAGAGGAATGGGAGAGATTATTGACCTCAAGTGGTATCACGAAGAAAGAACAACAACAAAATATGCAGGCTGTTGTAGATATAGTCAAATTTTATCAAGATGTTACTGAATCAAGTGGAGAAGATAAAGTTTTCAAAACCTTCAACGTTGGAAATTCTGGTTATAGTATTCATAACACTCCCTCATTCAGAACTCCGTCTAGCTCCTCTATAAACAAATTTGAGCCAGTGAGTGGCTCCTCAACACCAGAATTGAACAGACAAACCCCAAAAATTCATCAATCAGCTTCGGCATCCTCCCCCCAGGTAAGTGCGTACAAACCTCCAGCCGCGCTATCCGGCCAAGAAGTTATTCACAGTGGCTCCAGTGAGAAGTTTATACCAAGTAGGCCGGCGCCTAAACCGCCTGGTCCAAATTTAAAGTCGTCATCGTCACCGCTAGTTCAGGCATCCAAGATTGTATCTTCGCCAGCTATTCACAACAGCGGAAGCATCTCATCTGTATCTTTAGCGTCTCGAAAGGCTAGTATCAAAAAGGAAGAACAACCGCTCCCTCCATTACCAAAGGCTGGAAATATGTGCCTCAAGGACATTAATTATGAGAAACAGGAAACAAGAATTGCTCCTCCCGTCCCCAAAGGTAACAACGTTTCAAAAGGGCCTTCCAGAGAGGTATCAAGGAAGGCTAATGTGGCACTGGCTGAGAAGAAAGCAGAAGAAAGAGAGAGAAGAACCAAGCAACTTTATGCTAAACTCTCGCAGATATGTACAGATGGAGACCCAAGCAAAATGTATTTGAATTTGACGAAGATCGGCCAGGGTGCATCTGGTGGCGTATACACTGCCTATGAAGTTGGGACGAATGCATCAGTGGCCATAAAGCAAATGAATTTAGAAAAGCAGCCTAAAAAAGAGCTAATTATTAACGAAATATTAGTCATGAAAGGAAGTAAACATAGAAATATCGTGAATTTCATTGATTCTTATCTTTTGAAAGGTGATTTATGGGTTGTGATGGAATACATGGAAGGTGGATCGTTGACCGATGTTGTTACCCATTGTATTCTAACAGAGGGACAGATCGGCGCCGTTTGCCGTGAAACTTTAGCTGGCCTACAATTCCTGCATTCGAAAGGTGTGATACACAGAGACATAAAGTCGGACAATATTTTGCTTTCCATGGATGGAGAAATTAAACTGACAGACTTCGGGTTCTGTGCGCAGATCAACGAGGTGAACCTTAAGAGAACAACGATGGTTGGTACACCATACTGGATGGCTCCAGAAGTTGTTTCAAGGAAAGAGTATGGTCCGAAAGTCGATATATGGTCTTTAGGAATTATGATAATAGAGATGATCGAAGGGGAACCACCGTATTTGAATGAAACGCCTCTACGAGCTTTGTACTTAATCGCAACTAATGGAACCCCTCAATTAAAGGAGCCTGATAATTTAAGTCAGGAATTGAAAAAATTTCTCGCTTGGTGTCTGAACGTTGATGCAGATGAACGAGCAAGTGCTGCAGAACTCTTGCATGACCAGTTTATAACCGAATATGCTGAAAAAAACGATTCTTTGGCACCACTTGTGAAGCTTGCCCGCATGAAAAAAGTAGCGGAAAAGATGGATACCGATGATGAAGACAATTCGGAAGACTTAAAGACTCATGATTAAAAAAAAAAGTCGATATATAGGCTTAATTCAGTTTTAAGTTGAATTACTCATTCGATGATGAACGAAAAAATGTAGTTGTATTATATAACGCGACTTGAAGCACTCCTGATGGTCGGTATGATCTAAAAAATATAATGGTCATTGTACAGTGTTTATTCTTATACATCATCTGGATAATGCTATATCTCTGAAATACTCATACTACTTGGAGAACTTTCATTAGCAGACGTGAAATCATCTCGTTGAACGAGCTTATCTCGATGAGAGATTGAGATTTCTTTTATCGCATCTTCCTCGTTTGAGCTTGTTGCGTAATGATCATTATTTAACGTAACTTGCACAAAAAACATTTTAACTTCATTCTTACCTTTATTGCTGAAGCTATAATCATTGAACGCGGGGATTTGTATAGAAGAGCCTTTTGTGCTCAAAAAAACGTTTTCACCGAGAGTTACCTCGACAATCCCCTCAATAATGTAGAATGTTAAAAATGTACGATTGGAATCACTTATTTTCTTTTTACCTCCTAGAGGCAGCTTTAGAACGCCACTTGCGAAGTGTTCCTTATGTTTGTCGAACATAATTTCCAGGGAAAAACTCTCATCCTCGGTTTCTTTTATCTGCTCCGATTGAGCCAGGTTTGGCGCAAACGCGACAATTTCGTTAGATACTTGGTCTTCAGAGACATTTACGTTGGTTTCCAGGATGCCATGTTTAAGCCAAGCTGCCGTTTCAATATTTCCAGAATTGATATCGTCCAGCAATTCAATATTGGGATCATATGCATTCATCTCGGAGCTTTTCTTCTTTCTTGGCCTGCCTCTAGGCTTACCTGTTGGAACATAAGTGTATGGTCTCGTTCGCACAGAACGCTTTTTCGTCTTCTTGGCTCTTCCTAATTCTTCTTCTTCTTCTTCCTCGTCGTCTTTGTGGTCATACGTCACAATTCTATCAATGTCTAAAACAGGTTTGTTAGACTTTCTTTTATACACAACTCTTTCATTTCTCCAGTATTCCAAGGGTGCTATCTTGACCCTGCGGGACCTTCTCAGGCCCTCGATTCCATGAAAGTCGTCTTCATTGACCAGTTCTGATGCTTGTTTCTGAATATACTCTTCGTCCGAATCGTAAACCTCCTCTGAAATTTTATGGTCGCCATAATTATGATAACTTAAACCTAAAGAAGATTTACTTGTTTTTTTGTAATCGTCGCTCTCGTCGTCACCATCGAAATCCTGGACATCATCATCATCTTCTTCATAACTTTCCTCTTCATTGTTCAACAATGATTCTCCCTCGATATAGTCTCTATCTTCTTCACTTTCGGCGACATAGTCGTCGTCTAATTCGTCTTCCAACAACGCATTTTCAGAGGTATTAAGGGAGGCAAAATCCTTAGTATCCTCATCGTCATCTACTAGATCGGGAATGTCGTTGTAAAGTTCTTTGCTGGAAGTTTTTTCAGGCGTGAGTCTAATGGAGCCCCTGTCAGAAGTTACATCACGATCATAATCATAGTCATACGCTGGAGTTTTTAGATGCGACGCACGAATTCTATCCATAATCTCATATTTTCCATTGTCTTCAAGTGGTAAAACATCTTCCTCTATCCTAGCAAGGCCTTCTTGCGCTGAATTAGGATGCCTTGTTTCGAACTGCTCTGTCGCACGGCGGGATGAAGTAAATGGTTCATCTTGTACTTTTTCCTCACTATATTGATATCCAGTGTCTGAGGATATTTCATTCTTAGACCATGCAGAGAGCAAAGATGATTTGCGGTTTTTATTTCGAGTGACGATGAGACTGGTCTCATCGTCTTTAAAGAACTCATCAATATTTTCCATGCTGTACTCATCTTTCTTGATGTCATGCTTCACATTTAGACCCGTTTTTCTGGACTGCACGCCCAATAGCATGTAATCCATTATTTTATTGCGCTAGTCACTGCGGAGCCGCTTCAATGAAATGGTATTTGGATACATTCGATATTAGATTTTATTTAATATATACTCTATTGTTTACATTTTTTAGTCTACAAATAGACGCGATGTTCGGGTAACCGTCATTTGATGATAAGTATCCTGCCCGACACATCTCACCTGCCAGATTTCCTGCCCATGATAGTAAAATACGATGGTTCTTCCCAGTATGCGTAATTGTTTTCGTCGAGAAACTTTTTCACTCTCTTCTTGAGGATAGAGACTCCTCCAACACTATGAATTCCTCTACCAGTAACAACCTCCAACGGACTAACATGGATAACGTTAGTTATTGACAATTTCTGAGAGTTGAGCTCTCTTTCCACTAATTCCTCATGCCACCAAATCTTGAGACAAATTTTTAGTATTTGAACAGCGTTATTCGGCAGAAATCCGTGAAAATCCAATCTTGTTATAGACAAAATCCCTTCGATCATTTTCTTCCCTGCCTTATACTGTTCGTTGTTTTGAAAAGAACCTTCATTTAATTCAGTGCACGTTTCCCTACCAGGAGAATTTTGGATCCTCTTGGGACGGGACTTAATAGTTGGAATGAAACCTTTATCGTCGGCAGAAACTTTTGAATTATCTATGTCATGGGTTGCTCTAGAACCGTTGGATTCAATGATAAAAAATGCCAACGTAATAGTTCTTTGCAAATTACCCTTGTAAAATGCCAGAGCTCTCTTTAAGAAATTGGGATTAATACATTTTATAACACTATTCGAACGGGACAGCTCGGATAGTTCTTTAGCTTCTTTACTATCAGGCGAGTATATGTACGGTGGGTCATCAATTGAATCGCTCTCTTCATAATTATCAAGAGCTGAAAATGAGTTTGACTTTAAGTGTGCGAATCCATTGACTGACTGAACCCTTCCATGCCTACCTGTTGCCGTTCTATTTCCTAAAGGTTTTTGTTTCGTACAGTTCCCGAAATTTGAGGTCTCCTTCGTCCATATTATTTTGATGATTGCCCTAACTGCACTTAAAGAATTATCATAATATGATTCTCTAGCCAACCTGGGGTTGACGTCAGTGTGCTCTTCTATAGTTCTTATTAAATCCGCAGTAACTTCCCAATCGTTTTTAAGAGCTACATGTGTCACTTTTTTGTTCTTGATCTGTTTTTCTAAAACTTCTTGTTCTTCGCTGCCCACAAGAGAGAGAATATCGAAATTAAGTAAATCAGAAACCGTTTTTTCTAGTGACTTATCATTTGAATTGTAAGCAAGTTCAATCGCCCGTTTGTCAATGTTGGGAAACATAACACTAAGTTCATAAAGAGAATTTTCCGTATCACTTGACAGCAGTGTTCTCGTAGTCTTGTTGTCTTTTGTCTCAACTCTACTGATTAACAAGTCGCAAGCGATCTCTAACTTGTTGTCGCTCTCTCTCAGAGCTTCTGCGACTACCTTCTCACTTTTGTCGGGAAATATTAAACGCAATTCATCGAACTTTTTGTAATTATCGCTCATTATGACAACCCCAAGGCCTGTGCCATTGCAGTGGTCCTGTGTTGTTTACCTTGAGTAATATCAAACAAACCTTTCTTGTTGCTAAATTTTCGCGAATAAAATATTTGCAAAGATGCTCAGATATTCTCTCTGAGAGAAGTAAAGGGAAAAAAATATTAAATATAGTTTTTTATACTTTTCCCACAACCCAATCATTGGCGCTTAATAACCTTGACATTCCAAAGTATGACAGAGGGGCTCTATTACGTTCACAGACTCGTTGGTCGGCCATATTTTGCACTTCAGTAATCTGGGATCTAACCAATTGAGTTGGTGTATCATTAAGGCAAGATTATAAAACAAGGTCGAAGGCTACAAGGTCTCGCAGAGGAGTAAGGTCTGCTGAATAAGTACTCCTAGGAGCTCATACGCTTTCACTTGAAAAACTTCAACAATTGTTATATAGTAAACGATTGGTTTCCTTTCACTGAAAAGCTATTTACAAGTCAAGTTAATGATACTAGAGCATTAGTTCTTGGAAAAAATTATCGGTGTCCGCGCTATCTAAAATCTCCTGCCAGCTGATACTGTAGTTTTGCCAGAATTCTTCCGTAATTGTTTGCGTTAATTCTTCTTGCTCCTTAGGTGCTACTGATGATGGAAGTCGCTGAGTTTGAAAACTATTGTCACGGAGCGGTGAAGGAAATTCAGCTATATAGTTCTCTGTGGTTGCAGTTGCGATTCCATCATCAATATCGGAGGTAACTGAAATATAAGGCGTAGTGACCTGACTAGGATACGCTGATTTTTTTGGCGACCCAAAATATGGCAAATCAAGATTTGGTTGAACATTCTGAAGAGCATCCATCCAATTACTCTCGGTGTTTGACCTGCATTCAATTACTTTTTCGATGACGGTTCTGCAAATCTTTTCAAATGCCATCTCGATAACGAAAGCATGAGATCTCTTGATAACTGATAGTAGTTGAGTGTTTTTGAGGCTAACAAGACCATCAAAAATCTCTAGAAAGTGTTTGAAATAAGTAAGAAAAGAGATGAACATTTCATCCTGAACCCTTAAACTATTGAGTTCACACTGAGTGGTGATTTGTTTCTTTTTCAGTACACAGAGCAAACCAGATTCAAAGAGAGTTAAGGAATTATACGCTATTGAATAGAATACCGTGATGGCTCTGAAGGGAAGTCCATAAACCAACGAGAGTGAATGACACATATATGGTGGCAGAGAACGATACCCCGGTTTCACAAGCTCGGGAAAATGCTT